>JAXQQM020078293.1:0-164869 GCA_034641835.2 Pinus albicaulis
ATAGGAACATCATGAAAATTCCCAGAATCCAGGTCATAGACCGAACCAGCATGTGGAATCTCTTTCATTTTTTTTTCGCCAACAGACTCCAGGTTCAAATTAGTAAGTAGAAAATCTATCTTATTGTCAATATAATTACAGGGAGACTGTTCAAGAAGAGGATCTGTTGGGGAAAGCGGGAGAGATGGACCCAAAGAGTGATGGTTCCAGGCGGGGTTCAAGTTTGGAAGGATAAGGGTGCCCGCAAAGGATATGGTGTCGAAGCAGTTCGATGAGGAGGTATGTCCCAGAGGTTGTGGAGCCATGCCAACCACCGCAAAGGTAGACCAATGTAAGGTAGGCAAAGAGATGAAATTCGATATATCCACGGGCGTTACACACGGTGGGAGCGGAACCTCAACAACACCAGATGGAGCAAAAGTAGGACAAGGAGTAACATAATCCTGAATGGTAGAGGAAAATAAAGTGGTAAAAGGCATACTTGAGGAATGATGATCATGAGGGAAAGAAAGCGGAGCAGTATCATCCGAGCGTGGGTTACACTAGAAATATTCATGTGTCCTTCAAGCCAGTCACGGAAACCTTTTGTGGAAATTGTGCAACAGGTGACCCGTGTCGTGGCACAAGTGACAACATAATGGAATTTTCCAATAATTCAGGAGTTGTCTGTGGAAAATGTGACCCCATGCCAAGTCAATGTGTGGCGGTAGTCCCCCGGAAAAGGACAGTTCTATGAGCAGCCAGGCGACTCGCTTGTACTGGATGCCAAAATATTTGGGGTCAACATAAAAAAATCTCCCAAAGAATTGGAAATGGTGGAAAAAATATGCTGCGTTTAGTGTTCAAGGGGCAACCTCGGGAGCTTCACCTATACCAAGTGATTTTGAGGCATGTCTTGTATTGGATTAAATCCAATGTATCAGTGATGCAGAGCGAGGAAACTCCATCTACAAACCTAGGGGCACTGCAGTATACACTCCAAGTCCACCTGAGAGATTAAGTGGAAACTATTAAGATCCTATAATAATAGGATTCATAATTTTTGAATTGAATTTGATAGTCTTGTAAATATGTACATACCTTGCTTTCTACAAGTTGTTTTCCCATATTTTGAAAAATGAAAAATAATAAAAAATGAAAAAAGAGGGTAAAAGTCCTAAAAGAAAGATCAAAGGACTTGGAAAAAATAGACCCCAAAAGAAAAAAGATATAAAAATAAGACCTGAAAGTGAGAAAGTCAAAATTCCCCTACTATTTACTTTTACTGCAAGAATAATGATTATGTGTAGATTGTCAATAAATGCCATAATCCATGATCAGTTAAACAATTTAATCTTAACTTTTCATGCTTTGAATTTCAAGTTTTAGATAGAGAATAAATATATGTCAAACAATTTAAACTTGATAAATCAGTAGATAAGATAAAAAATAAATGAGGAGCTCAATATTTTAATTTGAGCCCTCGGATGAAATAAGGTTAAAATTAGATAGTTTTTAAGGGTTGCAAGCCTAAATGCACCCATGAAAATGAAGTAAAATGTTAGAAATAATGATGGGTGGGTAGAAAGTAGTTGTGCAAGAATGTAATAAAGCATCATTGGAAAAATTTACTAATTTCCCCTCCCCTACAATTATTCCATATTCTAAACTTTTAGTTAAAAAGGCTCAGAGCATTTCTCTGACATTTGTTGGGACCAGATCCAAGGCTCGATGATTGATGGGTTAAAAATATTGAATTCCTACATAAAACCCACATTCATCAGCATTTACCCTTCATCCATAATCATGATTCATTTTCCGAAGTACCCATTTTTACTTGGTAAAAGTAAAAACCCTAAATAACTAATTTCATTTCCTTTCAAAATCACTCAAAACCCATAAAATGCATTTTATCCTAAGTTAAAGTGTGAAAAATACAAAAGGGACAGCTATGCTTTATTTACACTTTACTTAGTGTTAAATTATGTATTTTTATTCATTACATACATTACCCCTTTTTTCATATTAATTTCTAACTTATATATTAAATCCCTAAGCTATATCCCTCTCGTATAGTATTAAATCCTTTTTATTTAAATAACCCCAAAAACCCAATATTTAATGTTTCAACCAATGTTATTATATTCCATGTGATGAAATAAAAACCCACCCTTATTCCCATTGGTTTAAACTTATCTATAAACTAATCCCCGCTCCCCTATGATTATTAAACAATTGTCAAATGTTTAAAAAACTATATAATAAACATGCACCCAATGCATTAGTTAGAACATTGGATAATTTTTTAATTAAAACATATGTGACATTACTCCCCCGCCATCTTATAACCTAAAGTTTTGAATTTAATAAATGTTTTATTTATAAAGCTAAACAAACCATCCCGTTGAATATAAAACCCTGGACCCCACTCCATTCCTGATGCATCTTTTGCACAGATCTAGACCGTTCGTAATCAAACCCCATGATCCAATAGTGGGCAAACAATATCGCAAATAAAGTTTCCCATGCTTAACAATTTCATTTCCACACGAAATGGGCAGTTTCACCGCTTTCTCTCTCCTTGATGTGGCATCTTCTTATTGGATCACATCCGATCCATTCAAAACCACTTACCATCTGAGATGCGTGCGATAACCACCAATGGTTTTTCGCCTTTGGAACATGAAAACCACCTTCCACCCGATTTTATATCCATTTATTACATGTTAATTTAAACCTAATTTGCCCAATAAACCATGAAATGCACTGTTTATCCCTTCCTTTTGTGCGTATCCACTGTATTTTCTATTCGGACTCTGAAAACAAGCATTTTCATTGTTTTAATGCACAGATCCTACAAAATTCTGCTTGTAGCCATTCAAGATTGCTGAAGAGCTTTGAATTTCTCCAGAAACCAGAAAGATATCACGGAAACTCTTTAAAAGCCACAGAGACATCCTCAAATCCCTATACCTGCGTATAATAGGTATTGCTCTAGAATTTAAGCTTGTTATTAGTTTTAAAAATACCTTGATAAATAAAAATTCCAGTCAGAGTTTAAATTCATTCAAATTAGCCTATTGAAAAATCCAAAAAAATAGGCCAAACCCTGTCAATTTTTTTGAAAAAACCCTGTTCTATGCTGCGCACTGTTTTAAATGAAAAATTTGAGTTTATATAGTTTTTCTAAACTATTTAAAACTCTAAATTAAGCCCAGAAATCCTCTGAAAGTAGCCTTACCTCTGTGCCTAATTTCAAGAGATTTTTAGCCCTGTTATCCATTGAAAAAACTCAAGAAACTCCTGTTTCTTGTTTTCTAAACAGTGAAGGTCTGTAAATCAAGTTGAGAGTCCAAAATTGAAAGGAATAATCCAAGAAACCCCTATTAGAGTCAAAAATACTTCTGCAAATTGTTTAATCTTGCAGAAGTAGCCAAAAAAGACTAAAAAGTAGAGTTTTATAGTCCAAAAAGTTTCAAAATGCCTAAAACTACTCCAGTAGCATCTTCCAAAACTTCTATTATTATAAATTCTCTATAACCTCCTATTGTAGGCATTGAGCACACTCCATTAGAATATGTTGACTATAATATAGCATACCCTATTGTAGAATTCAATTTGTTGGAACTTCATAACTAGAGCTTTGAACAATCTTTAGATAATGTTGAAGAAGTACAAATTTGGAAATCACACTTGCCAAAATATGTTGTTCCAGTTACTCATTCATGCCCAGAGGTCATTAGGTTATGCCATCATTATTATATGCCTGAGCAAAGAGCAATAGTAAATGCCAACAAAGAAGTACTTTTTACCATTACTGCTGAGTCCATTAATCAAATGTTAAAGCTCAAGCCTGATCCTCAAGCAGTCCCTTTGTCCATAGAAGCTCTTACCAAGATGTACATTGGCATTGATTTTCCTAAGAGATTCCAAATATTCCAAATATTCATGCCCATGCATGTGAAAATTCCTCAAATTAATTCCCCTTATTCTTCCTCAAAATTCTTAGAAGGTTTAAGGCATATCATTTCAATGATTTCATTCATTCTAGGGTATTTCACTGATGAACATATAGATGAATCCATCTTAGATTTCCTATCCACTTTCACACTATGACAACCTCCATCTGTTATATTCAATTATGCTGGGTATATTGTAGACAATATACATGACCAATTGGTTAAGTTTCCAACTGAAGGAGTGTTTAGATACACATCTTTCCTCTTCCACATGTTCTTGTATTTTCTAGCAGATAACTTTCCAGTATCTTTACAGAAGCTTGAAATAGAAGAGAATCCTCTTTCAGTTATTTTATGGACCTCTTTGATCAGGAAAGAGTCTACATAGTTCACCTATGCAGAGTTTTCAGATTTATTCATCCATCCATTGATCAAAATGTTAACAAATACTAAACAACCAAGGATAAATGATGAGATGAAGAAGATTTTACAGTTGTAAGAGCATACCAAGACTGGAGATTGATATTTGTATGAAAAACACATAGAGATTAGAGTTTTTGGATCCAATTTGTTTCCCTACAAGCTACCCAAATTTGTATCAATGAGGGTTTTTGCCTTGGAGTATATCAGGAAAATATTAAACTTTGATTCTATCAATTTCCTAGCAACAAAGAAGAAAGCACAGTTTAAATTGAAGAATCAATTAGGACCATTCATTTGCAATCATAGAGATGTAGAGGCAGAAGCAACTAAACAATTATTGGAGTACAAATTTGAAGAGAGTTTTTCCTGAAATTATGATCCCCAAGGAATTTTAAGTAAAATGAAGGTTAAGTGTAAGCTAACACCCTTCATTCATGAGAAAAAACCAGAGATAGAGAAATATGCCAATCAGACTAAGTGGACAAAAAATACTTTAGTAGATGCAGTGAAGAAAAGTGATAATAGTCACACTTTATAGACTGCAGATCAAACAGAGAAATCCACCAACAGAGTAAGAGAAGAAGGTATTTATGTTACTGAAACCACCACTGAAACTAGGTTCAAGTTAAGATATAATAAAAAGCCTAATTTAAGTCCAATGGGTAAAGAAAAAGTGACCATTGAGGTAGAAGATGCAGATATCCCAGTAACAAATACAGAGCCTGCCATAGTCATCAATAATGAGCTAGTTACTGAGAATCATAATGAAGAACAAGTTGATAATTCAAATGCACAAATGTTAGAAAAACAACAGAACATGGAAGCTTCATCCTCACAGACAGCAGAGGAAAATGATATAGATATCAGGGAAAAGTATAAACAAATAAAGTTAAAGAATGAAGAGATTAAAAATGAAATTTACTCTCAATATCTCAAGCAAACACCTAGTATTCAAAGCAGAATTTTATCTGCTTTTGATTACTCAAATAAAAATTTGATCATGTCAGTATTACAGACTATAGTAAAGACTCCAAAGACAGTTGCAGATTATAAAAAGATTGATATAGAAGTGACAACAGAAAGCATACATACAGTTGATAAAATAGAATTTCATAGACAGAGTTCAGAGATGTTGTATTCTACTGTTACAACTAAAGCTATGAGTGTTCAGAAACTTCATAACACTATCACAAATATTAAAGATCAAATGAAATTGGACAAAGTATCCTTGTATGCTAAAGATCTCAGAATCAAATCTTTAGAAGAGTTGATAGTATAATTGGGATATGTCCCTGCAAATGTCAAGGCAACAGAACAGTTAGTAAAGAAAAAGAATGATGACATTGCAGCATTGAGGAAATTGCTTAAACTTCCTTCAAGTGAACATCCTCAGGCCAAAGAAATAATACAAGGACAACATGAGAAAGATGATATGATGAACATAATATTTCAGCTTACAGCACAAATAAAAGAAATGGAGATTTAGATGGACAAGCTTGTCAATGAAAAGGAAACAATAAAAGCACAGGAAACACCTACAGTCATTCCTATGGTTACTACAGTCGTGCCTTCAACTCTAGCAGAAGAGTTGGCACCCAAAGTTCCACTGGCTACTGTAGTGCCAGTGACATCATCTACAACATCATCTACAGAGTCATCTACAACAACAGCTCACCCTACATATGAGGCCATCAAACTAGTAAAGGCCGTGGAAGAAATGTCACTTCATACAAGTGATATTAATAGATTGAAATAGATGATTGAAAATCTTGAAGATTAAAAGAAGTTGGCTCAAATTAATGCCAAAACTCATGAGCAAAAGGCTATTAGATTAATTGAAGAATTTAAGAAGCTTCAAAAGGACTTAACTTTAAAAGAACCCGTGTCATATGTAAAGAATAAACTATGGAACAAGATCATTGAAGCCATCAATGATGTGTGGCCTTCAATTCAGGTGATCTTTGAACAAAGAGATTTACTAAAAGCTACACTAGCAGAAATCCAGAAGACTAAAGAAGAGCTAGGCAAAAAACTTGAGCAAGCTTTAGAACTGATAAAGTTTCTCAATAGAAAAAACATGCAAGAGTTAGAAGAGATTGAAATTATTGACATGATTGAAACTATCTTTGAAATAAGGAAAGTTATCACCAAGAAAAACCTAATGAAGCAGTTTGAGGAAAAATGTGAGAATAAGAGCATAACAGTAACCAAATTCATGGTTAAATTTGAAAATCTTAGGCAAAGAAGTATGCCTAAAATTTTGGTTATCAATGATAAGTTTATGCCTAAGGAAGAATACAGTAAAAATATCAAAGAATATGCAAAAGAACAAGTCAGTAAAACAGATGGACAAGGAATCCCCACTAGAAAAGTCTTACTCAGAATTTTTGAGGATCTATTTTATTTACAGCATGAGATAAGACATTTGTTTGTTATCAAACCAATTTTTTCTAGATATATAGAAGCAGATGAAAACTTCAGGAAGCTCAAGAAGATAAAAATTCCAAAAAATGAATATTGGCAGTCATTAACAGATTTACTATGAAGGTAAAAAGACAGAAAGATAAAAGAGAAAACAGTTTGTTGATTTTCAGTCAAAACAAATTTTTATTATAGGGGTAAACATGTTTTACAGTGATTAAATAGTATCCGAATTTTAAAAAGTATCAGAGATTAAAGAGAATCAGTGAAAGAGTAAAGGATAAAGGAGATCATATTTCAAAAACAACTTAAAATATCTAAGCCAACAAGGAAGACACCAAGGCAGCCAACTGCACCTAATCCATAATCAGTTTCTATTTTATTTGGATAGATAGGACATCATGCTGATTTGTTAAGTAGCTGTCTCTATTTTGTTGTAAATATATTTCTATTTTCCTTAGATAATTCATAGAAGAATTATAGGATATTTTGTAAACAATTATGTATAAATACTTCATCATTTGAAGTAAATTGGTAAAATAAATTGTCAAGATTTCTATAGTCATTTTTGTTGGACATGAAAGTTTTTGTGTTTCAAATTTCGAGTAGAAAACTGGATCAGATCAATTAGCATCATATTTCAGGATTCATGTGATGAGATATTGAAGTGAAGTATTTTCTACTTGTCATTGTTCATCTTTCTTTGTTACATGCAATCCATTATGTGTTCTAAATTTGAATGAATGAATAGGAGTATTTCTTCAGGATTTGTTAAAAGCACCCTGTCTTTAATGTTTGTCATTTCTATGTTTTCTTCTGATTTCCAGAGTAGGGAACTCTTAATTTCTCCCTCTTTTGTTTGACCTCTGCCAACTAATTCCCTTTTCTGGATCAAAGAACCCTTTATTTCTCTTTATCTCGATCATAGCACCTCAGAAAACAACTTTCCAAGATCTTCAAGAGTCATCAATCTTGCCCTGAAAACATTTGACTTTTTGGCCTTGATCCTAGTTCTGTCTGCTTGAGTTTTGACTCCTCAGCGCAATGGAAAAATAAATTTCCCACTATCCATCTCTTTAAGTAAATTTTCCCACCAAACCAATCAAACCAAAACAAAATTGCACAATCATAACTAGCCTAATATCTTATAATTAAAACAAAGCTAAATTTTATAGAGAGAGCCCTCTCTAAACCCTAGGAAGGCTAGATCCTAGAGTTTAAAAGTTGGTTTGTGGTTACCTCTAGTTTTCTTAACTTAAAACCAAAAATCACACAACTAAAGAATTACTAGAGTGATAACATGCTGGCGACTATACTGGGGATCTAACCAATCCTTAGTTGTTAAAAAGTTCTTAAAGGAAATTATTTTTATCATCCTTTTGCCTTTAATAATGTTTAACTAGTTGTGAGTATAAAAAAATGTAATTTTGGCTTCTAGGAAAATCTGTTATACCAGGTTTAATCCGGATCCTAAACCTGCTATTATAGTGGACAACCCAGATAGAATTGAGAAAAAGAAAAAATAGATAGGATATTTAGATGCTAAAGTTTCATTAATAAGAGTTAATTCATTACCCCAAGAATTAGTAAGTTTACAGGATATAGAGTTTGATTTAGAATTTGAACATTCTTTATTCAGGACCAAATATGAAAGTAATTTAAGTACTGTTGTTTTAGAACCTGTTTTTAATTCATCTTTGAAAACAAAACAGAAAAATATTACATCAGATTCTGAATTAAATAAAGTTAAACAACAAGAGAAACTTGAAGAGATTAATGCTACTATTCTTAAAGAAATTGATGAAGCCATCGAATTAGCCCGATTGTTAGCTTACACATCTAAATCTTCTATTCCTCATTTAGAAACCATCACATCATATATAGTATCTACTACCATCCAATCCACATATCCATTTAGTCCTAGATCACATTTACAACCTAGAATATTATTTCCTTCATCACCTACATCCACTTCATCCACTAGTTCATCATCTACTTTTTCAAATACATCATTCTCATTTCCTAGTAGTTCCATATATATTCATGTTTCACTTCCTAGTACCTCAACTTCAGCTTTTAGTTCTTTTACTAGTTCAACACCTTATAATCTAGTTTCATCAGCTACTACTTCCAGTTTAGGCCCAAGCACCTCTACTTTACCTCCTAGCCAAGCTAGAATTCAAGCTATGGATGCTAGGTATGCTCCCCTTGTTCTTCCAGGAAAAATTCATGACATGCCTCAAGATTACCAAAGTAAGATACCCCAATTTGATGCTACTACACAGTACACTGCACAACAACACATAAACAAAATGATATATTACTTTGAACTCCATGAGATAGATGAATCATATGTACAAATGAGGTTGTTGCACAAACATTAACAAGAGAAGTAAAAAAATGGTTCAAAGGTCTTGCTGCAGCTAGTATATCTGATTTAGCTGTTTTCCATAGATTATTTTTAAATAAATGGGAAAAGAAGAAAAACCCCCTACAAATATTGTCTGAATTTGATGCAATGAAAATAGCTCCCAATGAATCGGTACAAGATTACTACACTAGATATAACAGTGTTTACAATTCAATTCCTACAAATCTAAAATCCTCTCCTGAATCTGTCTTACTCAAATTCCCAGGTGGATTTGACACTAACATGGAATATCACTTAAGAGAGAGAAATGCAGAAACTTTGGAAAGAATGCAAACAGATGTTGTAGGTGTAGAAGTAAACATTCTAGCTAAAAAGGCCAGATTAAGAAATGAGAGGAGAGTGACCATGAAAGAAGAAGCCTCTAGTTCAAACACAAAAATAGATATGTTAGCTAATACTTTAGAGAGGATGATGGATAGATTAGATAACATAGAAAGAAGACCTCAACGGGATAACCAACAAGAACTCAGAAATCTTAATTTTAGAAAAAATACAAATTCAGGAAAATCAAAAGACTCAGCCCCAGATCAGATAATAAGACCTCCCTTTCAAGAGAACTATGCTGAGAGTTCTCAAAATAATGATGATGATGAGGATACCATAAATTTAATGGGAATAGATGATAATAACACTATATTTCTCACACAGGAAGACCAAGAGTTATTTGAACTCCAACAACTCCAATTTGATTCAGGGGAATCCTTCGATTATAAACAAGGTTATGAATTTGCCATTAACGAAGTACATAATCAGTATAACCTAAGAAGTAAGAAAAAAAATGGGTCTTCTACTAAGAAAACTTCCCAAACATAGAATAAGAAAACAGTAGAAGCTCCCAAAACAAAAGTTCTGCAAATTCTCCCTAGGGAAAATAAACAAAACCCCAGTTCTTCCCAAAACATTTCCAGCCCTCAGATTTCACCAAGCCCTAAGATTGTGGAAATAAATGATGAAGTTGCTCAAGCTGAAAAAGATTCACAAAAATCTGCTGCTCCTAAAGCATCCAATTCTGATAAAACAACAAACTTAAATCCTAAAACAAACACTGCTGATCCAAAATCAGCAGATCCAAAAGCTGCTACTGCAGAAAAAGCTTCTGATAATTCTGAGTATGAAAAAACATCTACTGCTTCACAAACCATTCCTGAAAAGAAAACAAAGAGCAGTAAGACACAAGAAACTCAAACTGAAAGTGAAAAGATAACTGTAGAAAAACAATATAAACCAACACAAACTACAATTACCAAATAAGAATTGATTCAAATTAGTAAATCACAACCTTCATTCAACATACAATTTGAAATTGCAAAGCTAAAAATACCAATTCCTTTGACAGAATTTGTAAAACATGATTTGTATAAATCAACCATAAATGATGGAGAATATTCCATAAACTTGAATGATGATTAACCAGAGTTGATTTTTGGCCCATATGTGAATGGAAAGCATTTAGATGGAGCAATTCCTCCATTCTACATTAGTTTAACCATTCATGATCAAATTCTATACAATGCAATTCTAGATTCAGGAGCTTCACATAATCTAATGCCCAAAGCTATAATGGAAACCCTGAACTTAGACATCACAAGGCCCTATAAGGATTTATTTTTATTTGACTCAAGTAAAGTTAAATGCCTAGGTTTAATCAAAGATTTATGTGTAGCACTAGTTCAATATCCTGGTAAGAGTATACTTATGGACATTGTAGTAGCTAATATCCCACCCAAATATGGAATGGTATTATCTCGCTCATGGGGAGAAAAGTTACAGGGATCTCTACAATTGGACATGTCTTATGCTACTATATCAGTTTTTGATCAACCTAAGAAGTTATATAGGGAAACATTAATGAAATATATGGTACGTAGTGTTAAAAGGCAAATAAATTATCCAATTTATACCACACCTACTGACCTAGATTCTTTCATTCTATGTAATGCTGAAATTGATAATGAAATCAAGACTGAACTAAGAGAAGAAAAGAAAACACAAGACAATGATAATATATTTCATGAATATTTATGGCATTTAGACTTTGATGGTTTAGTAAATAAGTTAGGAGAAGGAGCAGGAGTATGGATAACTAATATAGAGAAAAATCATGCAGAAGGCCATGCTTTCAGACTGAATTTCAAATGTACGAACAATATCGCTGAGTATGAAGCCCTCATTTTAGGACTCCAAATAATCAGAAAATTAGGAGGTAAAAGAATAGCAATAATGGGAGATTTAGAGTTGATTGTAAAACAAATTAAAGGTGATTATTCTGTTTACAATCCTAGATTAAGCCGATATAGAGAGACTGTACTAGATTTGATTAATGATTTACTGGAATGTAATTTCTCTGCAATACCAAGAAGGCAAAATTTACAAGCACATTCTTTAGCAACCTTTGCTAGTACTTGTAATTTACCTTTTCAGCCTAATCATATGTATACTGCAGAAGTAAAACACAGATCAATAATTCAAGACAACCTCAAATATTGGCAAATTTTCTCACAAGACCAACAAATTTACCATTTTCTGAATAATGAAGGTGAATTTTAGAACTGTAAAATAGACACTGATTGTACCATAGATCAATATTTAGATGCTGAAATTGATTTGAATAATGTAGATGTAAATAAAGTAAATTTTACTAAACCTACTAGATGTAGTCAATCAAATATAGATAAATTAGAGAGAGTAGAAATTGATGAGATAATTGATGAAGAATCTGATATATTAAATCTCAAAGAAAATTTCTTACCAAAAGGTTTAACTCCTTTAGAAGACCTATTTGACTCAAATGATGTTGCTAGAAAACCCAAAATGGAGCCAGTTAGATCTGATATTGAGGAATGCAATATTGGTACAGAATTAAAACCCAAAATGATCAAACATTCAAAAGCCTTACCTCAATAAGAAAAGGAAAAATATATTTCTCTTTTTAAGAAATTCCAAGATGTTTTTGCTTGGAGTTATGAGGACCTTAAATCCTATGACACCAACATAATTCAACATAAAATCCCTATAAAAGAAGATCAAAATCCTTTTAAACAAAAGTTAAGAAGGATCAACCCTGTTTTGATGCCTTTGATAGAAAAATAAGTGAAAAGAATGTATGATGCACAAACAATTGCACCAATCAGGTATTCTGATTGGGTTTCTAACCTAGTTCCAATAAGAAAAAAGATAGGAGAGATTAGATTATGTGTTGATTTTAGGAATCTAAACAAAGTATTCTTAAAAGATAATTATCCTTTACAAAAAATGGATCACATTTTACAAAGGATAGTTGGTTCTTCTAGGATTTCACTTTTAGATGGTTTTTCAGGATACAACCAAATTTTAGTCCAACCAGAGGATCAACCCAAAACAACTTTTACTACTCATTGGGGCACTTTTATGTATGTAAAAATGCCTTTTGGTTTAATGAATGTAGGGGCAACCTTTTAAAGAGCTATGGATATAGCCTTTGCAAAGGAAATTCGTGAGTTCTTAGTAATTTACTTAGATGACATAGCTGTATTTTCTAAAACTGATTATGAACACTTGGATCATCTTAGACAAGTTTTTATAAAATGCAAAAAGTTTGGCATCTCATTAAATCCTAAGAAAATCTTATTTGGATTAGAAGAAGGTAAGTTACTAGGACACATAATATCTAAGGAAGGAATCAAAATAGATCCTGCTAGGATAGAAGCAATTCTTAACATTAGTCCACTAAGAAACATAAAAAAGTTACTAGCGTTTCTAAGTAAGATTATTTTTTTAAGAAGATTCATATCCAATTTAGCTGAGATAATTAGAGAACTAAATAACATGCTTAAAAAAGATTCAGTTCTTAAATGGACTATTGAGGTCAAACAGTTATTTGAATATATCAAACAATGATCCAGGTGGATATCAGTGGCCACCCACCTATTCCATTTGGACTAGCACCATCAATTCTTTCAGCTTTTCACATTCAGCACAACTTACTATTTTTATCAGGTTTTCAGGTCCTCCACTCCCGAAGCCGTTTTGGGGCCTTAATGATCCAGGTGGATATTGGTGGCCACCCACCTATTCCATTTGAACCCCCACCATCAGTTCTTTCAGTTTTCAAGTTGCAAAAAAACTTACTATTTTTAGTAGTTTTTCGGGTCCTGAACTTCCGGAGCCGTTTTGAGGCACTAAACTACATTTTTTGGGAAAATGGAGAGCAACATGGGTCCATGGACCGATGTTGCTCGTTCAAAAATTGTACTCCTCGGACAGATCTTTCTAACAAGCTATGGAGCACGTCAAATGGAGATCGGATGCCAAAGTTACGTCCCCGGGAAGTTGAACCACCAATTTACCCAAATGGGGCCCATAGTTTTGGCGCTTCATCTCCTAGGGTTAGGCTTTTGGAATTTTAGAGTTCTCCATTGTTTCTCAATAATAAATAGGCCCTCGAGCCTCATTGTAACACAGTTCAGAGGTCTGTAGCCATCACATCTCTTCTCAGAGATTCGCTACCAACACCCTAGCTATTTTATTTCCATTATACTTTGTAAGCATATCGTTATTTGATATTTGTTAGTTTATTTATTTCCACGTATCTCTATGCTCCATTATTATTTTATATTCTGCTATGCTCTCGCATAACCGCATCAAAACAGTTTTGAACCAAAACTCACCTTATAAGTCATGACTTAAAAATGATTTATCATTTTCTTTGGTTTGTTTTAGTAAGAATTGTTTTCAGAGTTTTACTACGTAAAATGACTAGGGTTATGAACAACCCATAGCTTTCTTTAGCAGAACACTTAGAGATGCATCTTTGAAGTATAATATCATGGAAAAACAAGCCTTAGCTTTGGTAAAGGCCATTAAAGACTTCAGAGTTTACATTCTCTATTCTCACATCATTGCCTATGTCCCAAATGCTATAATAAAAGAAATTCTTACTCAGGATGGTCCTGATGGAAGAAGAGGCAAAATGGATTGCCACAATTTTAGAATACGACATAGATATAAAACCCAAAAGTTGATAAAAGGTCAAGGTTTAGCCAGACTCATGGCTAAATCAAATTGTAATGCCTTAGAGATAAATTTTATTGCCCAAGTAGATGAACATGAAGAGATGGTGACTCCAGAGATCAGTGAAGCCTTTTCAGACTCACCATGGTCTGTAAATATCATATTTGAATTACTAAAGTTACAAGATCCTCCTGTATTTTCGAGAACAAAAGCTAGATTCTTTAAGCTAAAGGCAGTAAGATTTTGCATCTTAGACAATGTACTATTTTGGAGAGATCATAGTGGGATTTTATTAAATTGTTTATTATAAGAAGAACCTGACAAAATACTAGAAAAATTTCATGTAGGTGACTGTGGAGGACATATTTACTGGAAGACTACTGCAGACAAGATCCCGAGAGCTGGCTTTTATTGGCCTACTTTGTTTGCAGATGTAAAAATATGTGACCTCCTGCCACAAGTGCCAAATATTCGAGAGTAAGAAAAAGATGTTACCCATGCCCTTAAAGCCCATCTCAACAGAAATTCCATTTCAACAATGGGGTCTCGACTTCATTGGAGAAATTCACCCCCCATCATCAGCCCAACACAAGTGGATTTTGACAGCCACTGACTATTTTACCTAGTGGATTGAAGCCATACCCTCTAGGCAAGCCACAAATATTGTCATTATCTCCTTCTTAGAAAGTAACATTATTTCAAGATTTGGATGTCCCCAAAAGATAATTACTGATAATGCAACATCATTCAAATCTAAAAAGATGATTGAATTTTGCCTTAAATACCATATTATCCTAGGTTGCTCTACTCTATATTACCCTCAAGGTAATGATATAGCTGAATATTAAAATAAGAGCCTTGTAAACATCATCAAAAAATTACCGGAAGATAATAAAAGGACTTGGAATAAGAAGTTAGTCAATGCCTTATGGGTAGATAGAATTACAACCAAAAAATCCATTGGTACCTCCCCTTACTAGCTTGTCTATGGAATGGATGTTGTTTTTCCATCTTCCTTAGGAGTACCAGTGATGAACATTATCCAAGAATTACAAGTTGAAACAAATGACATTCAAAGAATGATCAATCAAACTATTCACTTGCAACAAACAAGGGAAGAATTTTGTATCAAGTCTCAAGTTATCCAAGATAGGATAAAGAAATTTTTTGATAAAAAGAGTAAAGAAGATGATTTCTATATTGGAGATAAAGTGTTAAAATGGGATTCAAGAAGGGAAGACAAAGGTAAACATGGAAAATTTGATTTTCTAAGGAGAGGACCTTATGTTATTTATGGTTACAGAGGTAACAATTCTTTCTTTCTAAGAGAAATGGATGGGTTAGAGATGTCAAATGGAGTAGTAAATTTCAGAATGCTGAAACACTACTACTCCCTTGAGATAACAAATAGTCAGTTTCATTTACTTTGATATTGTAAATATACATTGAAGATTTTAGATTAGATTTGATGTTTTCCTAACAAAGTTGAAGCCTGAAGAGAAGGACCTAAGCGTTGAGAGGTAAAATATCAGAAGTATGAATAATTGTAGATATCAAAAGATACTTGCAGGGTCATCACAGTCAAAATTTCAAAGGCTACTAGTCTTAAAAGTTTTTGACATCTCACAAGGAAATGCCATCCCCAAGCGGAGCCACTGTTAGGATCCTATCATAATAGGATTTATAATTTTTGAATTGACTTTGATAGTATTGTAAATATGTACATACCTTGCTTTTTGCAAGTTGTTTTCCCATATTTTGAAAAATGAAAAATAATAAAAAATGAAAAAATAGGGTAAAAGTCATAAAAGAAAGATCAAAGGACTTAGAAAAAATAGACCCCAAAAGAAAAAAGATATAAAAATAAGACCTGCAAGTGAGCAAGTAAAAATGGCACTACTATTTACTTTTACTGCAAGAATAATGATTATGTGCATATTCTCAATAAATTCCATAATCCATGATCAGTTAAAAAATTTAATCTTAACTTTTCATGTTTTGAATTTCATGTTTTAGATAGAGAATATAGATATGTCAAACTGTTTAAACTTGACAAATCAATAGATAAGATAGAAAATAAATGAGGAGCTCAATAGTTTAATCTGAGCCCTCGGATGAAATAAGGTTAGACTTAGATAGTTTTTATGCTTTGAAAGAAAAACTGACTTAGGGTTGCAAACCTAAATGCACCCATGAAAATGAAGTAAAATGTTAGAAATAATGATGGGTAGGTAGACAACAGTTGTGCAAGCATGTAATAAAGCATCATTGGGAAAAATTTATTAATTTCCCCTCCTCTACAATTATTCAGTATTCTAAACTATCAGTTAAAAAGGCTCAGAGCATTTCTTTGACTTTTGTTGGGACCAGATCCAAGGCTCGATGACTGATTGGTTAAAAATATTGAATTCCTACATAAAACCCACATTCATCAACATCTACTCTTCATCCATATTCATGGTTCCTTTTCATAAGTAAAAACCCATTTTACTTGGTAAAAGTAAAAACCCTAAATAACTAATTTCATTTCCTTTCAAAATCACTCAAAACCCATAAAACGCACTTTATCCTAAGTTAAAGTGTGAAAAATACAAAAGGGACAACTATGCTTTATTTACACTTTACTTAGTGTTAAATTATGTATTTTTATTCAACATACATTACCCATTTTTTCATATTAATTTCTAACTTATATATTAAATCTCTAAGCTATACCCCTCCAGTATAGTATTAAATCCTTTTTATTTAAATAACCCCAAAAACCCACTATTTAATGTTTAAACCAATGTTATTATATCCCATGTGATGAAATAAAAACCCACCCTTATTCCCATTGGTTTAAAACTTATCTATAAACTAATCCCCGCTCCCCTATGGTTATTAAACAATTGTCAAACGTTTAAAAAACTATATAATAAACCTGCGTCTAGTGCATTAGTTAGAACATTGGACAATGTTTTAATTAAAACATATGTGACATTACACCCCGCCATCTTATAACCTAAAGTTTTGACTTTAATAATTGTTTTATTTATAAAATTTAAACAAACCATCCCGTCGAATATAAAACCCTGGACCCCACTCCATTCCTGATGCATCTTATGCACAGATCTAGACCGTTCGTAATCAAACCCAACGATCCAACGACGGGCAAACAATATCGCATATAAAGTTGCCCGCGCTTAACAATTTCATTTCCACGCAAAATGGGCAGTTTCACCGCTTTCTTTCTCCTTGACGTGGCGTCTTCTTATTGGATCACATCTGATCCATTCAAAACCACTTACCATCTTAGATGCGCGTGATAACCACCAGTGGTTTTTCGCCTTTGGAACTTAAAAACCACCTTCCGCTCGATTTGACATCCATTTATTGCATGTTATTTTAAACCTAATTTGCCCAATAAACCATGAAATGAACTGTTTATCCCTTCCTTTTGTGCATATCCACTGTATTTTCTATTCAGACTCTGAAAACAAGCATTTTTCACTGTTTCGTACCTAGAACCTGCAAACTTCCGCTTGTAGCCATTCAAGATTACTGAAGAGCTTTGAATTGCTCCATAAACCAGAAAGATATCACATAAACTGTTTAAAAGCCTCAAAGACATCCTCAAAGCCATGTACCTGCGTATAACAGGTATTATTCCAGAATTTAAGCCTACTATCAGTTTTAAAAAGACCTTGATAAAGAAAAATTCCAATCAGAGTTTAAATTCATCCAAATAAGCCTATTGAAAAATCCAAAAATACAAGCTAAACTCTGTCAAAATTTCTGAAAAAACCCTGTTCTATCTTGTGCACTATTTTAAATGAAAAATGTGAGTTTATATAGTTTTTCTAAACTATTTAAAACTCTAAATTAAGCCCATAAATCCTCTGAAAGTAGCCTAACCTCTATGCCTAATTTCAAGATATTTTTAGCCCTGTTATCCATTGAAAAAACTCAATAAACCCCTTTTCTTGTTTTCTAACCAGTGAAGGTCTATAAATCAAGTTGAGAGTCCAAAATTGAAAGGAAGAATCCAAGAAAAGACCATATTCTGCCTGTTTTAATCCAAGAAACCCCTGTTAGAGTCAAAAATACTTCTGCAAACTGTTTAATCTTGCAAAAGTAGCCAGAAAAGACTAAAAGGTAGAGTTTTATAGTCCAAAAAGTTTCAAAATGCCTAAAACTACTCCAGTTGCATCTTCCAAAACTTCTATTATTATAAATCCTCTACAACCTCCTATTGTAGACATTGAGCACACTCCATTAGAAGATGTTGACTATAAGATAGCAGACCCTATTGTAGAATTCAATTTGTTGGAACTTCATAACTAGAGCTTTGAATAATCTTTAGATAATGTTGAAGAAGTACAAATTTGGGAATCACACTTGCCCAAATATGTTGTTCCAGTTACTCATTCATGCCCAAAGGTCATTAGGTTATGCCATCATTATTATATGCCTGAGAAAAGAGCAATAGTAAATGCCAACAAAGAAGTACTTTTTACCATTACTGCTAAGTCCATTAATCAAATGTTAAAACTCAAGCCTGATCCTCAAGCAGTCCCTTTGTCCATAGAAGCACTTACCAAGCTGTACATTGGAATTTATTTTCCTAAGAGATTCCAAATATTCCAAATATTCATGCCCATGCATGTGAAAATTCCTCAAATTAATCACCCTTATTCTTCCTCAAAATTCTCAGAAGGTTCAAGGAATATCATTTCAATGATTTCATTCATTCTAGGGTATTTCACTGATGAACATACAGATAAATCCATCTTAGATTTCCTATCCACTTTCACACTATGACAACCTCCATCTGTTATATTCAATTATGCTGGGTATATTGTAGACAATATACATGACCAATTGGTTAAGTTTCCAACTGAAGGAGTGTTCAGATACACATCTTTCCTCTTCCACATGTTCTTGTATTTTCTAGCAAATAAATTTCCAGTATCCTTACAGAAGCTTGACATAGAAGGGAATCCTCTTTCAGTTATTTTATGGACCTATTTGATCAAGAAAGAGTCTACATAGTTCACCTATGCAGAGTTTTCGGATTTATTCATCCATCCATTGATTAAAATGTTAACAAATACTGAACAACCAAGGATAAATGATGAGATGAAGAAGATTTTAAATTTGTCAGAACAGACCAAGACTGGAGATTGGTATTTGTATGAAAAACACACAGATATTAGAGTTTTTGGATCCGATTTGTTGCCCTACAAGCTACCCAAATTTGTATCAATGAGGGATTTTTCCTTGGATTATATCAGGCAAATATTAAACTCTGATTCTATCAATTTCCTAGCAGCAAAGAAGAAAACACAGTTTAAATTGAAGAATCAAGTAGGACCATGCATTTGCAATCATAGAGATGTAGAGGCAGAAGCAACTAAACAATTATTGAAGTACAAATTTAAAGATATTTTTTCCTGGAATTATGATCCCCAAGGAATTTTAAGTAAAATGAGGGTTAAGTGTAATCTAACACCCTTCATTCATGAGAAAAAACCAGAGATAGAGAAATATGCCAATCACACTGAGTGGACAGAAAATAATTTAGTAGACGCAGTGAAGAAAAGTAATACTAGTCACACTTTACAGACTACAAATCAAACAGAGAAAGCCACCAAGAGAGTAAGAGAAGAAGGTACTTATATTGCTGAAACCACCACTGAAACTAGGTTCAAGTTAAGATACAATAAAAATCCTAAGTTAATTCCAATGGGTAAAGAAAAAGTGACCATTGAGGTAGAAGATGCAAATATCCCAATAAAAATTACAGAGCCTGTCACAGTCATCACTAATGAGCCAATTACTGAGAATCAAAATGAAGAACAAGTTGATAATTCAAATGCACAAATGGTAGAAAAACAACAGAACATGGAAGCTTCATCCTCACAGAAAGTAGAGGAAAAGGATCTAGATATCAGGGAAAAATATAAATAAATAAAGTTAAAGAATGAAGAGATTAAAAATGAAATTTACTCTCAATATCTCAAGCAAACACCTAGTATTCAAAACAGACTTTTATCTGCTTCTGATTACTCAAATAAAAATTTGATCATGTCAGTATTACAGCCTATAGTAAAGACTCCAAAGACAGTTGTAGATTATAAAAATATTGATATATAAATGCCAACAAAAATCATACATGCACTTGATCAAATAGAATTTCATAGACAGAGTTCAGAGATGTTGTATTCTATTGTTACAACCAAAGCTATGAGTGTTCGGAAACGTCAGAAAACTATCACAAATATGAAAGATCAAATGAAATTGGACAAAGCATCCTTGTATGTTAAAGATCTCAGAATCAAATATTTAGAAGATTTGATAATACAAGTGGGATATGACCCTGCAAATGTCAAGGCAGGATAACAGTTAGTAAAGAAAAAGAATTATGAAAATGCAACATTGAGGAAACAACTTAAAATTCCTTCAAGTGAACATCCTCAGGCCAAAGAAATAATACAAGGACAAAATGAGAAAGATGATATGATGAACATAATATTTCAGCTTATAGCACAAATAAAAGAAATGGAGATTCAGATGGACAAGCTTGTCCATGAAAAAGAAACAGTAAAAGCATAGGAAAAACCTATAGTCATTCCTATGGTTACTACAATCGTGCCTTCAACTCTAGTAGAAGATTTGGCACCCAAAGTTCCACTGACTACTGCAGTGCCAGTGACATCATCTACAACATCAACTACAGAGTCATCTACAACAACAACTCACTCTACAGATAAGGCCATCAAATTAGTAAAGGCCATGGAAGAAATGTCACTTCAGACAAGTGAGATTAATATATTGAAACAGATGATTGAAAATCTTGAAGATCAAAAGAAGTTGGCTCAAATTAATGCCAAAACTCATGAGAAAAATGCTATTAGATTAAATGAAGAATTGAAGAATCTTCAAAAGGACTTAACTTTAAAAGAACCCATGTCATATGTAAAGAATCAACTATGGAACAAGATCATTGAAGCCATCAATGATGTGTGGCCTTCAATTCAGGTGATCTTTGAACAAAGAGATTTACTGAAAGCTGCACTAGAAGAAATCCAAAAGACTAAATAAAAGCTAGGCAACAAACCTGAGCAAGCTTTAGAACTGATAAATTTTCTCAACATCAAAAACATGCAAAAGTTAGAAGAGATTGAAATTACTGATAGGACTGAAACTATCCTTGAAATAAGGAAAGTTATCACCAAGAAAAACCTAATGAAGCAGCTTGAGGAAAATGGGAGAATATGAACATAACAGTAACCAAATTCATGGTTAAATTTGAAAATCTTAGGCAAAGAAGTATGCCTAAAATTTTGGCTATCAATGATAAGCTTATGCCTCAGGAAGACTACAATAAAAATATCAAAGAATATGTAAAAGAACAAGTCAACAAAATAGATGGACAAGGAATCCCCACTGGAAAAGTCTTACTCAGAAGTTTTGAGGATTCATTTTATTTATAGCATGAGATAAGACATTTGTTTGTTATCAAACCAACTTTTTCCAGATATATAGAAGTAGATGAAAACTTCAGGAAGCTAAAAAGATGAAAATTCCAAAAAACGGAGATTGGCAGTCATTAATAGATTTACTATGAAAGGTAAAAAGGCAAAAAGATAAAAGAGAAAATAATTTGCTACTTTTCAGTCAAAACAAATTTTTATTACAGCAGTAAACATGTTTTATAGTGATTAAAGAGTATCTGAATTTTAAAGAGTATCAGAGATTAAAGAGAAGCTGTGAAAGAGTAAAGGATAAATCAGATCAGATTTGAAAACCAACTTGAAATATCTAAGCCAGCAAGGAAGACACCAAGGCAGCCAACTACACCTAATCCATAATCAGTTTCTATTTTATTTGGATAGATAGGACAACATGTTGATTTGTTAAGCAACTGTCTCTATTTTGTTGTAAAGATATTTCTATTTTCCTTAGATAATTCCTAGAAGAATTCTAGGATATTTTGTAAACAATTATGTATAAATACTTCATCCTTTGAAGTATTATTGTGGAATTAATTGCTGAAGATTTATATAGTCATTTTTGTTGGACTTGAAGGCTTTTGTGTTTCAAATTTCGAGTAGCAGATTGGATCAGATCAACTAGCATCATATTTTAGGATTCATGTGATGAGCTATTCAAGTGAAGTATTTTCTACTTGTCATTGCTTATCTTTCTTTGTTACATGCAATCCATTATGTGTTCTAAATTTGAATGAATGAACAGGAGTATTACTTCAGGATTTGTTAAAAGCACCCTGTCTTTATTGTTTGTCATTTCTATGTTTTCTGCTGATTTCCAAAGTACGGAACCCTTAATTGCTCCCTCTTTCATTTGACCTTTGCCTACTACTTCCCTTTTCCGGATCAAAGAACCCTTCATTTCTCTTTATCCCGATCATATCACCTCACAAAACAAATTTCCAAGATCTTCAAGGGTTATCTATCTTTCCCTAAAAACATTTTACATTTTGGCCTTGATCCTAGTTCTGTCTGCTTGACTTTTGACTCCTCAGCCCAATGGAGAAATAGATTTCCCACTATCCATCTCTTTAAGTAATTTTTCCCACAAAACCAATCAAACCAAAACAAAATTACACAATCATAGCTAGCCTAATATCTTATAATTAAAACAAAGCTAAATTTTATAGAGAGAGCCCTCTCTGAACCCTAGGAAGGCTAGGTCCTAGAGTTTAAAAGTTGGTCTGTGGTTACCTCTAGTTTTCTTAACTAAAAACAAAAAATCTCACAACTAAATAATTACTAGAGTGATAACAGAAACTATACCATCCATTCATAAGGTGGCACACCTTTGGCGGGTAGCCTAGTATCTGTCACCCATGTCACCATATCTCGAGCTTTGCCTTTATCGAAATTCCATCTTCTAACAAGGGCATGTTTCTGCAAACTAAGAGATCTATCCCACATTACATGATACCCAAAGCTAAGTAAACGACCTTCTGACGCCGACTTGAAAGATTTTTTCTGTGTATATGAACACTTTCCCAGTCAGAAATGTCTAGTGGTCATTGTATGTACCCCTAGATCCAGTGTATGTGCATGAGTGTCAGACGTTGTTCCATCAACTGCCCACATTGTGTTATTACATGTATTTTTATGTGTCCGTAGTTCTGCCCCAGAACCACCTTTGATAGCCAACGTGGCATTAATCAGTTCATTATGTGAAGTCTTGTCCTTTGGCAACCAACATGTCATTAATCAGTGCATCATGTGAAGTCTCGTCAGCACTCAGTGCAGCAAGATATGAGTCAAGTCTAGCCATGTAAGCCTGAAGCAAGAGGCAATCAGAAAAACAAAACCAACACACCTGTCACAGAAATGTCAAGACGACACCAAAAAACAACAGGTAGGTGGTAATTCCATAATGTAGACAATGACACTTAAATTCACTAGCTACATGTAGTCTCGATCCGTGGCATAAAGAATCAGCACCATAAAGTCCACATATCAAAATATATTCAGAATAAAAAATCAGGACCTCCTCGAGAAAATATTCTGCGAGTATGTGAGTCTTAATTGTTCACAGCACCAGTTCCCAATGTCATAGGCCATAGTAACATAAAGACGAAATAAATATTGCCATCTAGAGAATGTTTCCAGTATCTAGAGACATAAATGCAGAGTAGTCTAGCTGGGTGGAGGAATTTCCCGAGAATTGTAACCGGTCGGAAAAAATTCTGATCCAAATGACGTAAAATGGCGAGTTTCCGTTAAGTGAGATAGCCACCTCGACGTGCAGACCCATCCGGCATCTGATGACCCATCCTATCTCCGGAAAAGTTTGCGTCTACTTCTATTATCTATCCGTGTCAGTCATGTGCACCATGTCGATGTTAATCATCATGCATACATTATGTAATGGCGGGATACTAAAATTTTGAAATTAAGCAACAACTATACATTATGTAAGATAAGAGGTGGCTTCTTTTTAGAAAAATCTATAATGGCGGGATAACGAAAACTTGAACGGCTTCTTTTTAGAAAAATTTGTAATGGAGGGGTAATGAAATTTTAAAATTAAGTAGTGACTTATTTTTATAAAAAACAAATCAGAAACTCCTTTCTTTGCATAAATCCAAGGATATTTCCACTCTTTGGTGGATCATGGAATCCTCAGCTTAATTCTGATGACCCTCTTTCTGTATGGGATTTTCATTATTCGCGGGAGAGCTATCTGTGTCGTCAATTTTATTTTGGCATTCTTTAAATTTCAGGGTCAGGAAGAAGGAGAACTTCTTTCATGTAATCATGAGATCGATCCTCCCTCCGTGTGTGTGTGATGGAGGTGGAATGATGGACACCATCTGTAAGAGGGGGAATTGAAGTCTGGAAGGAGCGCAAAGATTCTTTTCTTGAAGGTTGCTGACAGAGTTGAAACAAAGATCATATAAAATATGACTGACTAACAGCTGCGAAAACTGGTGGCTTTTAGACCAGATCTTTAGACCAGTTTATGAGCGAGGGTGGTATGTCATCTTAGAGTAATAATTTTAAGTCGAATAAAGAGAGTCAATTTTCTGAGAAAGAAGAAAAAATGATAAATCCACTGTAGCTGCTAGGAGGAAATGTATACATCTGAGAAGTTGTAGGCATCGATTATGAAGCATTACTGTTACCCCTTCTACTACATGATTGATTTTCTGTATGCATAGGCTTGATAGGTTCTCTTCTATTGACTCCATGAGAACTAGTGTCCACATCTCATGGCTGGTGGGATGATGGAATAGGGGTTTGAATCATGTCTTCTGATATATATGTGGTTGTCCAGATTATAATATTTGGTGTCATTGCTCTTATTATTTTGCATGATATTATCTCTATCCATGTGTGGCATTGCTTGAAGGTGCCCAATGAAAAACAGAGGGAATAAGACCCCTACTTAGGAGATCCAAAAATCGACGAAGAAATTTATATCCTCATATCAATCCATGTGGTCCATTCTTTGGCAAAAATGTTTAGATTCATTCATCATTTCACGACCATGCAAGGATTTTGGATTTTAGTTCTGTTACAGATGGTGGCATTGTGAAGGATGTTGTTTTTGTTGCTACTGCTACGTATGAAAATTGACAAATTTCTCGCCTTTGGTTTTTCTGGTGTACTAGTTTTCCTTCTTCGGTTATCATCAGACCTCCTCTGGTGGCCAGGAATTTTCAAAGTTTTTTCCGGGGTGGGGAACATCAGCACTACTCTCAAGTACTTTGATTATGAACATGATGTTTTCTCGATTAAAATCCATTACTTTATCCATGGTTTGATGTAGTGTAAGGTATTGTATTGAATGTTGGGATCCGGAGAATAGATTTTTGGGGTTTAAATATCACTGTGGTATGCTATCCAGGGTGGTGCTTGTACTGGGTTGGTGACTTCCCATTATGGGATTAATTTCTCCCTCTGACATAATCTAAGATAATACCTTTTTAGATACAATTGGTACGTCTATCAAGTCACTTTTTTTACAAGGATCTTTGTCTTTTCGGGTGTCTCGGTCATTGGGTTGGTAATTTCTCACTAAGGAAGTATGGGCTTTCTAACATTCTCCTTTTTAGTGCAAGTCAGAGGATTTCTAAATGTGATATTCTCTTAGTTGGCATTGTCAAAAGTGCATTTTTACCGCTATCTCTCCGGGGTTTTCTATGTTTGGGATTATATGGAAAAGGTAGTTTGACATACTCAGACTTCCACTTCTAGATGAAGGCTCTTTCCTTTTCGGATAGTGGTTATCTTTCTGTGTTTGAGCTATTGTGCGGGTCTGCTGACGATGTTTTGTTATTTACAATTATTCGGAGGAGGAGAGTGGGTTTGTTTTAGTTCTATTTCATCATGGTGGTGGAAGCTTAGATATCTGTCTTCCAATACTTGACGCACGAGGCACTCATTGCTACCACGTTGTTGGTAGAGAGGGAACGTGTGGATGCGATTGACGGTAAATAGAGGAAGGGGTTGGTAGACCACATTGCGATGCCTTCGACTTGCGTTCGGAATGGTGATCTTTGGTGGGAAGGTGCATATGAATTTAGGTCGCTGTGTTGAAGCGCACAATGAAGTAAATCAAGGAAAAACAAGTATAAATGGACATGCAAAGGATATATGTTACAAACCAGCAAGTATAAAACAATTTATCTGCGATACGATGATTTATGGGGTAGGGTTGCTAGTGCCAAAAGAGGGCTCTTATTGAGGTTGCTTTATTGATCCTCGTAGCATCGTTGCATCGATAAACGTATTGCATGGATTCTTTTTGAAGTATCCTTTCAAGGGGTGTTTTCAGGTGATGTCGACTTGATATGGGGGCAACGCATTCACCATCAGAGGGTGGATTACTGGGGAGTGCCATTTCTATACCTCACTTGCCATCATCGGAAATTCTGAGGTTTTGTCCTTTAAGGTATGTGAAGATGGGGAGATGTGGGAATAGCGAAGTTTGGATGCTATCAAGGGAAGGCGTCATTCCATTCAGTTGGCACGGACCTCTCGGGTAAGTCGATTCCTCCTTCATATGACAACGATATGAAAATGATAGTTCAGCCTCCTATGATAAGGTATTAGTACAAAATCCACCTTACGTAGTCTTTCTATTCCTATTTCGTTTGTTATGCCTCGTATTGATGATGCTATTACACCGCCTTCATATAAAACTCTATCTCGAATCGGCGGCCTTATTGATGACCCCTTGGGCACATGATTTTCGATAAAAAGATGACCTACCTTCCGGTTTGCGCCTTAATTAACCTATGGGTATCCCCCTCGATGCCTCCACTCGAGTGGGTTTCTCCACATTCTTCACATGACCCGAAGGTGGACATAGCGGAATCTCCAAAGAATACGGTTGCCGGTGATCTTGAGTCTTTTCTTGGGAACCCGTTGCTCGACATGGAGGCTCTTCTTGTCTTTGATAAGGGTCCCCAAACCCTTATTCCTCCATCTCCCACCTTTTGCATCCAACATCATAGTAAGGAAAACATCAAAATCTCGTTCCCATAATTTTAGAGGTCGTTACAAGACCAAATCTTTATTAAGGGGGAATTGTATGACACTAGTATAAAAATGATGAAATTAATGACTAGGTGACTAAAAAGTTAGTCACCGCAATCATTTCAAGTGAATTACTACTAAATTTGAGCAATTTTAAATGACCAAACTAAAAGCGACTAACTTAAATGACTAATTTAGTTTAGGAATAAAATATACGACTAGACAATAAGTGACTAAACTAAAAGCGACTAACATAAATGACTAATTTAGTCAAGGACTAAAATATATGACTAGATAATGACTAAGAAAAGAAAGGTGCATTATCAAACAAAGAGAATTAAAGGGAAGAAATTTGCCCAAATGTAGACCTAGTGAGCAAAGTGGCTTTACTTATTGAATGTGCTTACTGACAAGATGAAGCATTGTGCTTACTGAAGATCAAGGCAAAGGCCTACACTTGACATCGATCATAAGAATTAGCGAAGAGTGTACAAACAAGCAAAAAAACGAGTAAAGGACTTCCCACTCTATAAAGGAAAGGGCCGGTTGAGTATAGGTCCAATTACTTGATGTCCCTATGTTGGACCTTGAAAAAGACATATGAGGTGTTCAATTAGAGTTCGCCATGCGTAGTTTACGAATCTTGAGCAAATTAATAACCTAACCACCATGTAGAGGAGAATAGTCAATTTCCATGCAAGGGGAACATTAAACACATTGTATTTGATAATACTCTCACATAAAAAAATATAAGTCAAACATTCAATCTGTTCATTCATCACAAGTTAGAATAATCTAGTCCACTCACACTTGAAAAGAAAATAATAAGACTATAATTGCACACATCAACCACAATAGTGAAAAAGTAAAAAGAAAAAAATTATAAAAAAGAAGAAGAATTAACCAAATACTAATCACATCATAGTAAAATAACAAGCTAAATGTCCACACCATTAATTTATCTTCATTTATAACAACATTAGAAAACATACTAAAATGAAATTACATATTTTTATTTTCATTTATAACAACACTAGAAACCATATTTTTATTTTTATTTTCATTTATACTAGAAACATAAATCTCACCAAACTTATGAGTTCATAAAGCAACACAAAAAATTCCCATACATTGAAAGAATTATGGACTACCACAACTTTATTCAACCTCCAATGCCAAATTCATGTAACACTATTAATTCCACACCGAGTTGAAATTTGAATTTCGAATCAGCGCAATTTCACTTCCAAATTGCAAGAGATTTGAAATGGAGGGTTTACTTGGAATCCTTGTTTATTTGCAGGAAGGAATTAGAGGGAAAACACAGATTCTAAAGCTTTGAAATCAAGGTTAAATTTTACTTGGAATCCTTGTTTTTTGTTCGCGGGGAAGGAATTATGAGGAAACACACCGAGGGAAAAAACAGATTCGAAAAATTTGAAATCAAGGTTTTAGTTGGAATCCTTGTTTTTTCGTTCGTGGGGAAGGAATTATGAGGGAAAACAAACCGAAGGAAAATAAATATTCAAAATCGATATATGATCATTATGAAGACGAGCATCATCGAATTCTCAATGGGGTGGACGCCATTTGCAATAAGTATGAAAAGTAACATTGACAAACAGAGAAACAGAGGGAGAATCATATCTCCGGAAACAAAACCTTTGTCAGGATTTATACCGTTGTGTCATTGAGGCCACAAAGCAGGTAAGTTTACCATACATTTCCCCTAGCTCGATTTTTAAAATGCCGGAAAAAACTGCTAAATTCCATGGCTTTTTTTGGTACCAGAAGAACAAGAGAGCGGTCATGACCCCGAATGCTGAAATTCGATACATCAAGGCTATATTGCATGAAGTGATTCCCAAGTTGCAGAAATTGGCTCAAAAAAAAGTCAGGATTACCTATCCTTAATTTTATCCAAGTGCTTTTCAGGGCTTTCTCATGGTTTCGTAGGTTTTCTCTTCAATTAATCGATGTTTTGATGATGTAGCAGCCTTTTCATTTCAATGTTGAATGTCGAAGTTCCAGGCAGCCCGGATTCGAGGCATTTTGGGACCTAGGATAAATTTGGTATTTCTTTATTTAAATTCCGTTTTTTGTATGACCATTTTCTTGACAATAGGCTAGAGCCTTGTGCATGAAGCTCAAATCTAGCTAGTTAGAAGCTGAACTAAATGGAGTTTTAATAAAGCGTAACGATACACATTCGATACACATTGTTTTGATTATCATATAGGAAATTTATTAGATCAAATGACCTTGAAATTTTAGGATGGCTTTATCGGGGAAAAATGAGTGTGTATTCCCGATCCTGGCATGAATATGGTCCAATGAATAAGACAGGGCATGCATTTAAACTTAGTGTCTTACTCTCTTACCGACCAAGTTGAACCTGCAATGATATAGCTCCATAGATTTTTAATTTTGAGACATCATAGCTGAGGGATCAAACATAAATTCATGTTATTAGGCACCCACACACTCACTGTCGAAGTTTTTTTTTTAATCAATATACCTTCATGTTGCTTTGCTGCTAACAAGCTTCTCATGCAGTAGAGATACCAAATTCTTGAGGATGGTTGAAATGTGCTGGAAAATGAAAATCTCCATAGCCATGATGGTGAGAGAGAGAGTAGTCGAGCAAAGGGTGGTCCTCAACAAGCTGGACTAGGACTATTTGGAGGGGAAGACAGATAATTTGGGCCACCACTATGTATTATGAACATCTTATCATTGAAATTAGGAAGTTGGTAATGGAAAGAGGGGAATTGGAGGGGGAAGGTGGTTTGCCAGGAGGAAAGTAAGTTGGATGCTACACAGGTCAATGTAGCTTCAGGGGCCAACCTTTGGGAGGTCAGTCCGCCCATCTTCATCAAACTTGGGATCATGCTCTAATTACTAGCCTGACTATTTTTGTAACAATGATGTTTTTGGTTGTCAATAAAATCATGATGGCTGTAAATAAGTCCTTCTAGTGTCTAGATAGTCCTGCTACTCATTTTGGTTGTCATGTGATTTTTGAAATTCCCTTCTAGTCACAATATAAAATGACTGCTATTATTGTATAGAACTTAGAAGTTCTCAGACTGCTCTTCAGCAAGTTTGGCAACCATGTTTCCTATGAGAGCACATATTTCTTGGACATAAATTATTCTTTTTTTCACATTATTAATACATTTAGCTAAATTACATAAAAAAAATGTCAATGCTTTGGCATTTTAACAACAAAGCCAAGAAAATGTAAGAAACAGTTTGGGGTCAACATGATCTAAATTAACAGTCCTTTCGTCGTTTATTTCATTTCTATCTTTCTCATCTAGTACCTTGACAAGAAACTTGAAATTAATCTACTCTGTTCTCTTACAGTCTCAATATGGTCTGTGGATCTTGTAGGTAGGGGATTGAGTGATTGACCTACAACTGCACACGAATTTACAACTAGAATCTTATACATTCTCAATTGAGTTCATAACCAATACACAAGCAACAAATCTCAAATAAGTACAAAACCAAACTAAAACAACTAAGAAGCTCACAAGGAACTTTCTGACTAATAGTTTTCAGGCTCTGGATTTTGATCCAAAACCTAGTTCCCACCATCTTGCATAAAAAGCTAATGATGCCTCAAGCAAACACCTAATAAGGTTCAATCATAGCAGTGCTTGCAGCCCTTATAAGCTTATAGCCTGCAAAATCATGATAAGTTAAATAGTTATCCTCACAAATCCATAAAATATGGCAATATATGTGGCAAAGGCTCTACGAACCTAATTATTTGTTTTCATGTATGCATGCCAGAGTAACTAGAATAGAATGTTACAAGAATGCATGCTGGAAAATGGCACTCAAACCTAAGAGAGCATATCAATTGTAAATTTTCTTAAATAGACAATGAATATCAACAGTAATTCTCTTGAAGAAATAATTACCTTATGCCAACTTATAAGTGATAAGTTGGAGTCAATGTTGAGCCTGAATCTTCCTATACCTCTTAGAAACTATAACGGGAAATGATGCCAGAACAAAACAAGAAATAAGTAATAATGGACAATAATTTTATAAGAATTTATTTTGACTAAAATATGGAAATAGCATATCAAATAGTGAAGTTTGGGAGAAACATCAAACTAAAGGAGAACAACGAAGGCTTATTCCCAATGTACCCTCTCCTCCTAGGTGCCTTCACATTACTGGTATTTTCAACAACATTAGTGTAGGAAGATGAAATGGATTTCCTCAATATGTAGCTTGGCATTTTAAAGTACACAACCCTCACAAAAATATTTGCAATCATTTTAAATAGCAAAGGTTAGCTTGGACCTACTGTCACAATAAATTCTTGAAGGAGAATGATTGCAGATGGGCTAGGGAATACAATTTGATTTATGTCAAAAAGAAACAGGAATTAAACAGAGAGGATAACGAAAAATTTGCTTAAGTAGGTTCCAGAGCTTGTGCAAATCCATGTGACAAATGAGCTTGAAATGGATTATGGGACAATCATCTACACGGGTGGAAAAATGTAGGTATCTTGGACAAATGGCTTGGATTTTGTGGCATGCTAGGGAAGCAAGGTTGCCATGAAGTTTTTGAAACTCATTTTACAATGGCTGACACAGATCCAAAGCTAGCCCATAGTTTGGAAGAACCTGGAACCAAAAAACAAAAGCTGACCTGAGACTAGCACATGAGGGACAACATGACCCAAGGATGTTAGTCTGCCCATCTTCATCAAACTTGGATCATGCTCCTATATTTTTGTAACAATGTTTTTTTTGGTTGTCAATAAAATCATGATGGCTGTAAATAAGTCCTTCTAGTGTCTATATAGTCCTTCTACTCATTTTGGTTGTCACGTGATTTTTGAAATTCCCATGGATGGGTCTAGTCACAATATAAAACGAATTTGCTATTATTGTATAGAACTTAGAAGTTCTAAGACTGCTCTTTAGCAAGTTTGGAAACCATGTTTCCTATGAGAGCACAAAGTGCCTGGACATAACTTTTTTTTTCACATTATTAATAGATTTAGCTAAATTACATAAAAAATGTCAATTCTTTGGCATTTTAACAACAAAGCCAAGAAATGTAAGAAACTGTTTGGGGTCGGCATGATCTAAATTAACAGTCTTTTAGTCGTTTATTTCATTTATGTCTTTCTCATCCAATACCTTGACAAAAAACTTGAAATTATTTTTTTGTGCTCCTACAGTCTCAATATGGTCTGTGGATCCTGTAGGTAGGGGATTGATTTAATGGCCTACAACTACACAAGAATTTATAATTGGAATCTTATACATTATCAATTGAGTTCATAACCAATACACAAGCAACAAATCTCAAATAAGTACAACACCAAATTAAAACAACTAAGAAGCTCATAAGGAACTTTCTAACTAATAGTTTTCAGGCTTTGGATTTTTATCCAAAACCTAGTTCCCATTGTTGGCCTGTGAACATATAGACATAGACATCATCTCGTGCAGAGCTAAGCTCAAGGCCATGGGGAAGGTAAGACAGTGTGGGAAGTTACACGCAATCGGTAAGGTGGGTCAATGAACGCGCGGCCCATGACGACGCATTGCACAACTCGAAAGACAGTAGCGCGACTCAACGGACCGCGCAGAGGACATTCTGTCGGCAGCCAAGTCAAAAGGAGAATTCAGAGTGGACTCGTCAGAATTGTTGACGATAAAAAACAGGTTAACCAATCAGGGAGGTTCTGGGATTGAAATTCCAATTTTCCGTCGGCTCATCGACCTGCTGAAAATTCAGGTGGGGACCACCCATCCTGTGTCAGAGTATGAAGGTAAATGCGGTAAGGTAAAATTCCAGGGTACGAATTTGGTAGCACGTGTCGGGCACGTGGCCTCTCGAGTCTCACCTACTTAGTCGTCCTAAGCCAATCTCTGTGCGCCACATGTCCATTCGCTGACGTCCTTCTGACATCAGCCCTCCAATTGTCACCCTCCACCTCGCTCTAAAAGGACCCCTTCCCTTTGCATTTTACTCTCGACCGTTTTTTTTTAGCATTCACATTGTTACTAGCTAAGCACCCAGGTAAAAGCAACAACCTGCGCAAGTCTTCCCTCACGTTGCTCTTGTTGCCTAAGGTATTTGGTCGGTCTCTTGTTGTTTTCTTTTGCTGTGTTTCACTGATTATGGTTGATAAAATGAAGAAAACTGCCCCAGAGACCCTGCAAGTTCGAGAGGCAAGGACCACCTCTGGCCCTGACCCACTCATGAACTTCCAAGCCCAGATCTGTGACCTCATTTACCCTTTTTATTTGGAAAATATGCGGTCTGAGCTCTTGGGGTATAATTGGCGAGGTGAAGATTTGTTTAGGGTGGTAGACTCAGGATTATATTTTCAAATTCCCCCATCAGTTCATCACTTTCCTGAATTTATAACTTGGCTTGCCAAAGCTTATATTGAGCAGAAGGGTTTATTCCTTTCCGCACAAGGAACCAAGATACTCGAAATCACCCCCCAGCTAATTAGGAAAGCCCTATGTTACCCTCCTTCTCACAACTGCCTTGAGTTCATCGAGGTAACCCTCATGTGCCATTTCTCGAACCTTCCTCTCAAGAAATAGAGGTCCCTCCTAGAGCTAATTACTGCGTCTCATCTATTTGTTCTACCACCCATAGAGAAATTCCCTCTTTCTCTCTTCCTCGACACCATCCAACCAATCCTAGCAATTATCTTGGGTATGCTGGGGGTAGACAATGTTGGTTGGGTAACTAATGCTTGTCTAGGATTTCTTGACCTCATGATGCAACCTGGTGTTTTTCTTGATATTCTCGCTTTTTTGGCCTCAGTCATTCAGGCTCATTTCTAAGACCTAAAAACTTCAAGTTGTTTCAGGTACTATTTGGTGTTCTATTTGTTCTTGTTCGCACATGCATACAAGTTCGAGGGCTTAGGCCTGGACAAGTTCTCTAGGCAAGGGGAAGAGCCAAAATCTGTGTTTGAGTGGACCCTTTCAGTTCGAAAAAATCCCAAAGGCAGGGGATACATGAAATTCATCGCGATTTCATGTCCAAGGCCTATGAAATTATACATGGTAACCTTCTTCCCAGGATTTTTCCTGAACAGAAAGAGCTGCTTCAATTCAATGAGACACACTGTGTAGGGGACTGGTATTTGTTCAAGAATCACACCGAAATCCGGGGTTATGGTTTTGAGATTCCTCCTTTCCATCTGCCAGCCTTCATGCCCACGAGAATCTTCGCCCTTGAATTCACCAGGCAAGTCTTGAGTGCAGACCAAACTCATTTTGTGCCTGCGAAGAAAGGTTATATCTTAAAGCTCCTGAGTGTAGTAGGGTCGTTTACTATCAACTCAAGGCATGCACTTCCTTGGTCGAGGGGCTGCTTCAAATGATGAACTTCTTACAAGGAGATGCATGGCATTATGACCCTAAGGGAGTCATTGCACAAAGAAGGAAGAATATTAAGTCTTCGACATATGAACATGAGCCTAGACCTCAAGTTGAATGGAAAGCTAACTTTGATTCATGGCCTTTGGAAACAGAGATAGAGGCCAACTTCCCAATTGCTGAAGGAAGCTCCAAAGGAGACAATGCGTAAAACAAGGAGGCTCAGGACCAAGAAAGCTATAGAATGGTACAATATTTCATGGAAGTGGAAGAAGAGGGCCACGTCAACAAAAAGCCTAGGACAAAAGGACCTAAAGGATAGGTCATGGAACAACTTGATGAGGTGGTCCCTGAGTATATAGATCGAGGTAAAGATAAGTCGGGGTTTCAAGTTTCTTTGGACACAACTTCTTCACAGGCACCTTCAGCATACTCACATATAGTTACCCACGAGGAGGGTCCCTTGGAAAGAGATACGGGATTGGGAATGGACTAGCCTCTAGGGGAAAATATTGAGGAGAAGAATCAGTCGGCTAGAGAAAGGTTGAAGGAAAAACTAGCCCAGTATGTTGATAAACACCACACCGGGCTTTTGGTGGCTCTTGACGTTTAAAATTACCAATTGGTGGTTGCAGTATAACAATCAACCTCTCATCCCTTTCCCCTCAGTTCTAAGTACAAATCTCTAGAAATGATACTCGATTTGGCATCCATTCCATTACTCGACAAGTTGAATCTCCATAAAGCAATTGGAGAAATGCTGCACAATTAGGTATTGAAGCACACTCTTGCTTTGGAAAAGGCCCATAATCGGCTGGATAAGATGATAGCTACCCTGAAAAGGAAAAGGGTGAACTCTAAAGCCCTCTCAAAACAGCTGGCCGAGTATAAGGCAATGATAAAGAGGAAGGGAGCCGACCAGGAGACAACTGTGTAGACCTTGGTCAGAAAGACAAAGCCAGAAGTGCAAGAGTTGCGACTGAAGTTGAATATTCTCGGCTCAGAACACATTCAGACAGTTGAACTAGCCCAAGTTGAAAAAGAAAAGAAAGCCCTCTCGTAAATACTCCTCCAGAAGTGTGACAAGATAACTGATCTAAAAAGAAGATTGGCTGAGTTGCAACAAGTGCAGGATAGTCATGTTTGTCTCATCCCGATACTTGAGGAACCACATAATCCCTTAGATAACTTGACAAAGACTATGGCAGAGCTGAAGGTCTTTGAAGACGAAGCTCGAACAATGCGCAAATATTTAGAGGAAGCGAAGGTTGCCTTGACTGAAAAGGAAAAGCTGATATCGTCTTTATAGAAGGAGATGGACGCGGCTCACAGAAAGTCCCAGGATCTTAATAAATCAGTCAAGGACCTGAAGGCTCAACTTAAAGGTAACATGTCCTTGGTGGAGGCCAGGCAGATGATCTGGACTGAAATAATAAAGGAGTAAAAGATCATTGGGAATACATCACATTGGCTAATGATAAGAAAAGAATTGCCCGCGACTTCAAGGCACAGTTGGATACAGGTCGCAGAGAGGGAAATGAGAACGTGCTGATTGCGCAGGGCTACATTTATTTTATCAACAAACTCCCCACTGAGGAATTGGGAATGCGCAGAATGGTCGATCGTTTTAGGACGGTGATGGAGATCATGAGAATGATACAGAAGGAAGATGCTTGAGCAAAGGCAATCGACTATTTGGGGATAGTTGCCAGGGGAGTGGAAGCGTTTGAAAATAAATGGAATAAAGTCATGGAGGCAAGATTTCCAGCCCGTTGGGATCTGTTAGGTGTGTTTCTCCCCTGGGCAACATATGAGCAGAGAATGGTCGAAATCAAATGTAGAGTTGATTTAGCCCAGGAGAAAACATCTTGACTTAAGGCTGAAACCTTGGTGGCATCTCTCCGAAACAAATTTCTGTTACTGGCCAAGGTTAAATAGTTTTTCTCGGCCAACCTGGATTATTCTGAATTAACTCAGCTCCGTGAGTTGTTCGAAATCTTCAACACTGCGCCATTGCCTTAAGAAGTCATGTGGCAGAGGTGTTATGAGCACACACATCCGCTAGTGGTGTTCACTTCGCAATCGAGGATGCCCATGTCATCCCATCACTTCGGTTCATCCTCCACTTTGATGCGGCCATGTACCTAAGGACCTTCTGCCACCCTGCGACGCCCCAGATGAATGTTTTAGGATCCGACCTGCGTGGCCTGCAAATGTTTTGTTTCGCTTACTTTTATAGTTATGCTGTTTAGTCAGTGAAATCATGATTTCACTGTTGTTGTTTTTATTTTTCCTGTTATAGGAGTGATTCTCATAGCACGCTCCAACGTTTGATCATGATGTATTTACGAGCCTATCAAGAAGGAATATCTGGACAAGAGCCCGTAGAAAACTCTAAATGAAGGAAATTCAGACAGATAGAAAGGGTTCAGGATTTTGTGGACGTTTTGGGGTCATATTGTGTAATATGTCATGTAAAATCTTTTTTGAGCTCTGAAATGCATATTCTAGAGAGTTGTTTTTTGAAGGCTAATATAATATAACTTCGTCTCCAACTAGATTCCAATTGAATTGATGAAAAAAATATATGTGTTTGCCTTATGTTTATTTAGAATTACCATTTCTCTATTTGCTATTCGAATGACTCATGTGTGAAAGATGTTGGATGTAAGTAGTTTAACTCGTGAATTTGTATATGTTCTCGTAGAGGAAGGATGACACTCACGTGTTAAGCTATTACACAACCTTAATATTGCGTTCTGTGACACTCTGTAATCACTCATCTCTGACTTGACATTTTTTCTTCCAAATTCTCGGAGAACTGGATTCTTACAATGATTAAGCCCATCTCTCCAGAATTCCCCTACTAAATTCTTCAAGTCACCTCCGCCTTATATCCAATGATCTGTTCATTGGTTTTTTACTTGGCCAATTTGAAGCATCACAGACGCATACAACCTCTTGAAACCATTATGAGTAAAAATTTTCTTGCATGAGCTAAATACCAAGAATCCTCATCATTCCTGAACCACTGTTCTATGAATTCTTTGTAAAGACACTCTCAAAGGAATTTATAAGTGAATGTATCTAAATCCTCTGATCTTAAGATGTCCTAGGTATTGGTCCTTAGCACTCTGGGCTGTCTCTAGAAGTTACAACACCCACCATGCTTGCATAAGAAGCTAATGATGTCTCAAGCAAACACCTAATAATGTTCAATCACAACAGTGCTTGCAGCCCTTATAGGCTTATAGCCTGCAAAATCATGATAAGTTAAGTATTTATCCTCACAAATCTCTAAAATATGGCAATATATGTGGCAAAGGATTTGGCAACCTAATTATTTGTTTTCATGTATGCATGCCAGAGTAACTAGAATAGAATGTTACAAGAATGCATGCTGGAAAATGGCACTCAAACCTAAGAGAGCATATCAATCATAAATTTTCTTAAATAGACAAAAAATATCAAAAATAATTCCCCTGAAGAAATAATTACCTTATGCCAAATTATAAGTGTTAAGTTGGAGTCAATTTCAAGCTTGAATCTGCCTATACCTCTTAGAAACTATAACGGGAAATGATTCCAGAACAAAACAAGAAATAAGTAATAACTATAATTGAAGTGGATAATAATTTTATAAGAATTTATTCTGACTAAAATCTGGAAATAACATATCAAACAGTGAAGTTTGGGAGCAACGTCAAATTAAAGGAAAACAACGAACGCTTGTTCCCAATGTACCCAGTCCTCGTAGGTGCCTTCACATTACTTGTATTTTCGACAACATTAGTGTAGGAAGATGAAATGGATTTCATCAAGATGTAGCTTTGCATTTTAAAGTACACAACCCTCACAGAAATATTTTCAATCATTTTAAACAGCAAAGGTTAGTTTGAACCTACTGCCACCATAAATTCCTGAAGAAGAATGATTGCAGACTGGCTAGGGAACACAATTTGATTTACGTCAGAAAGCAATAGGAAGTAGACACATAGAGGATCAAGAAAAATTTTCTTAAGTAGGTTCCAGAGCCTGTGCAAATCCATGTGAAAAATGAGCTTGAAATGGATTATGGGACAATCATCTACAGGGGTGGAAAAAATGCAGGTAACTTGGACAAATGGCTTGGATTCTGTGGCATGCCAGGGAAGCAAGGTTGCCATGAATTTTTTGAAACTCATTTTACAATGACTGACACAGATCCAAGGCTATCCCATAGTTTGGAAGAACCTGGAACCAGAAAACAAAATCTGACCTAAGACTAGCCCATGAGGGACAACATGGCCCAAGGATGTTAGTCCACCCATCTTCATCAAACTTGGATCATGCTCTATGTACTATCCTAACTATATTTTTGTAACAATGTTGTTTTTGGTTGTCAATAAAATCATGATGGATGTAAATAAGTCCTTCTAGTGTCTAGATAGTCCTGCTACTCATTTTGGTTGTCATGTGGTTTTTGAAATTCCCATGGATGGGTCTAGTCACAATATAAAATGAATTCGCTATTATTGTATACAACTTAGAAGTTCTCAGACTGCTCTTCAGCAAGTTTGGAAACCGTGTTTCCTATGAGAGCAGAGTGCCTGGACATAACTTATTTTTTTTCACATTATTAATAGATCTAGCTAAATTACATAAAAAAATGTCCACACTTTGGCATTTTAACAACAAAGCCAAGAAATGTAAGAAACAGTTTGGGGTCGGTATGATCTAAATTAACAGTCCTTTAGTTGTTTATTTCGTTTTTCTCTTTGTGTATTGGTTAAAAAGTTGTGGTGACCAATCATCAATCTAAAGTTAAAAAATTCACAAGGTATGTGTCCATGGATCAGACCCATGAGAGAGTATAACTTCTACAGGAGGACTAGACTGGCCATGACTCACAATGCCAGTGTGGATGCAGCTGCTATGGTCACCACACTGCTCTGTTTTGTCTTCTTGGGCCAGCTCTGTGCAATTTTCTTCATGTCCCTGTTGGTATCTACTGCCAATGTTGGGAAAACATTTGAGTAAGGAGAAATAATAATATCAGGACTGTGAATCTTCAAACCAGAGAGAACATGAAGAAAGTGATCAGGGATGGATTGGTGCAGAGGAAGGATAATTGATAAAATTAGTTATGTGATGTGATGGGGTTTAACATTTAGAAAAGGCATTGATTACAGTAATAGAAACAATAATAATGGTGGATCTTCAGAGTTGAAGAAACCATGGTTCTCTTGGATTTTGCTGGAGTAGATCTTCATGGGAAAATACAGATCCATAATTACAGAATTGATTGCAGGGGCTTCAACAGTGTGGATACTAGATTGGCCTGGGTACAGGAAGGTCAATGTCAATACAATGTTGTTGAGTAAGCTTGGATCAACACTAGTACAAGAAGGCCAATGTCAATACATTCCTGCAGAGGAGGAATAATTGAGAAGGTTAGTTGTGTGAAGGTGTCAACTCATAAAATTAGTTGTGTGATGTTATTTGGTTAGTGATCAAACAAATAGGTACAGTATGATTACAATTGGCTTCTTTATGCTCTCACTTTTCTCACAGTGGCCAGTCTCTTTTTGCTTAGAGGATTGCAATCAAATTCATCTAACATTTGACAGTGCCTTGAACAAAACTTGCTACTAAACCCAAAATTCAAGTAGAATTTCATGCCCAATATGCTATTACATTATTAGAATTCATTGAAGAGCTATTTTCTAAACATTACTCAAGTCTAGTTAACATTTCACAACACTAACAACATCTCTACTTGTAGCAAAAATAGTGATAATGAATGGCAGGATAGCTAGGGGTAATAACGTGGCCATTCATATTATTGTAAACAAGCCACGAAGTTCAATCCCTAAAACCAATGGATCTTCCTCCCATGCATGCTCTACGTGAAGAAAACATGCTCTGCACTTCATCAACCATCCTTGTTTAGCTACTAGAAGCTTCTCATATTGGAATTTTAATGATGATAGTTTATTTTTTTTAAATGGGCCTTCTATTTCTTTGTCAGCAGGAATAACCAATCATATTTGTAGCACCACCTCCTAGGATGAAATCAGAACTACACTATAGAGATGAAATACCAAGTTCAGAAGAATACACATCTTCATCATTGTACTGTTGGAAATACTACCTCAAATTGCACATTTGACAATGACTTGAAAAACACTTGCTACTAAACCCAGAATTCAAGTAGCATTTCATGCCAAATTTGTTATTGCATTATTAGAAGTCATTGAAGAGCTATTTTATGAACATTACTCAAGTCTTGTTAACATTTCACAGCACTGACATCTCTACTTGTATCAAAATAGTGATAATGAATGACAGGATGGCTAGGGGCAATAGCATGGCCATTCATACAATTGTCAACAAGTCACGGGGTTCAATCCCTAACACCAATAGATCTTCCTCCCATGCCTTCTTTACATGAAAAGAACATGCTCTGCACCTCATCAACCATCCTTGTTTAGCTGCTAGAATCTTTTCACATTGGAATTTTAATGATGGGAGTTTCTTTCTTCTAAATGCACCTTTGAATTATTTGTCAATAGGAATAACCAATCATATTTGTAGAACCACCTCCTAGGCTGAAATCAAAACTACTCCATAGAGATGAATACCAAGTTCAGAAGAATACACGTCTTCATCATTGTACAGTTGGAAAGAGTCAAGACTATCTTAAATTTCACATTTGACAATGCCTTGAACAACACTTGCTACTGAACCCAGAATTCAAGTAGCATTTCATGCCCAATATGCTATTGCATTATTAGAAGTCATTGAAGAGATATTTTCTGAACGTTACTCAAGTCTAGTTAACATTTCACAACACTAACAACATCTCTACTTTTAGCAAAATAGTGATAATGAATGAGAGGATGGCTAGGGGTAATATTGTGGCCATTCATATAATTTTCAACAAGCCACGAGATTTAATCCCTGACACCAATTGATCTTCCTCCCATGCCTACTCTACGTGAAGACAACATGCTCTGCACCTCATCAACCATCCTTGTTTAGCTGCTAGAAGCTTCTCACATTGGCATTTTAATGATGGGAGTTTCTTTTTTCTAAATGGACCTTTGAATTCTTTGTCAACAGGAATAACCAATCAGATTTGTAGCACAACTTCCTAGGCTGAAATCAGAAATACTCCATAGAGATTAAATACCAAGTTTGGAAGAATACACATCTACATCATTGTATTGTTGGCAAGACTATCTCAAATTGCACATTTGACAATGCTTTGAACAACACTTACTACTGAAGCCAGAATTCAAGTAGCATTTCATGGCCAATCTGCTATTGCATTATTAGAAGTCATTGAAGAGCTATTTTCTGAACATTACTCAAGTCTAGTTAACATTTCACAGCACTAACAACATATCTACTTGTAGAAAAAAAGTGATAATGAATGACAGGATGACTAGGAGTAATAGCATGTCCATTCATATAATTGTCAACAAGCCACGGGATTCAATCCCTGACACCAACATATATTCCTCCCATGCCTACTCTACATGAAGATACACTTTAGGCTCTCATGTAATCCCCTTTAATTTGGTTAATTTAGGGTCACATATTTCTACTTACAGTCACTGGTTTGTTTGTCGTGGTTGAGTATTTATGCTTGTTCAAAGTCCTAGAAAGGTTATGAGATGTCAGATTTGCTTTTGAATATTTTATGTTTAGGCCTTTGAATGCTATGGTTAGTAGACTTTGTGACTTGGTTATTTAGTGGCTTTAAGATACAACTGTGTATCAGATTTTTTTGTTTAATGAAAATATGCTTCACAGTGATAAAATCAACAACATGGGAGTAGTGTCTGTCTACATCAAAGATAAAATGCGACTGTATTAAATGCTGGTAATAATACATGAATTTTTGTCAATGTCATGAAGTCAAGATACATACCAAGAAAGACAACTCCTCATCCTACCAGTTCACAAATGCCCCAATATCTATATTCTTGTACACACATGCTCGAACCTTAGTGGCTAAAGCCTGGACAAAATCACCTTGGGTTTCCACATCAGATTTGACCTGACAGACTAGGAATATGTCAGATAAGGTATTAATCTTCATGCATAATTTTACATCTCTCTTATCATGCAGTTCGAGCTTCAAAAGACATAAATGAAAATTTCTCCTTGAAACTCATGCTGACAGATCTGCTTTTGTTTCTTGAAAAATGGGTTATCAGACAAGGATTAAATGTCTGGAAATGCATGCAACCAGACCACCTTTTCAGCCTAGAAATCTGTGCTAGAAAACTCTACCTGTTCCTTCTCAGAATTTGTTCTTCTCTTCCAGCATGAAAGGTTTAAAAGATCACTGCCAAAGCCTTCTTCCATGGCCAAAAGCACCACCTCCAGGTAAGAAGGGCACACTAGCAGATTACAATCGCAGCCTTGCACATCAATCTAACCTACAGAAAGGAAGAAAATGACGGAAGCCTAAATCTGTCATGGGCCTTTTCTCCCTTTCTTGCAAAGAACTTTCTACTTGGCCTATGGGGGTTTTCCTCCACATTAGTTTCATTTGCAGTTCAATAGTCCTCCACCTTTTATAGTCTGTCTTACTGATAACTTTCTAATACAATATTATAGGGAATACTTTAGAAAGCTATGGATTCATCTTTTCTTCAAAGAAATAACAATAAAACATCAACAAAAGTCTATGTCTCTTAGGTTGGAGTGCTCTTCTATATGGCCCCTTTTGGAAATCGTCAATCTTGCCAAGTGTCATCATACTATAAGGTGTATCTCATTTAGTGGTTGATTTGTGGAGATATGGTGTCGATATCTCTTGTAAAGTGGAGCACTGCCCTATTCTTAGCTTCTTGTGCCATTAAGTGGTCTCCTTTTCCAAATTTCATCCTTACAGCGTCCATGCCCACCCTTAGAATGAATTTTCCTTCCTAAAATCTGCTCTAATAACTTCATTTGACCGTTGGCTGGGTGCTCTCCAAAGTGGATTCATTTTCTAACAGTCAAATCTTTAAAGCATCCAAATCTCCCTTGGAAGGCAATGCTCCTGTATGAATGTGAAATAATTTATCAGTAAATGTTTTGACATGCCATGTGTTAACTTCCTATAGAGGATGTTGTTCAAAAAACTTTGGGATGTAAAGGGGTAGTCAATCAGCTAGTAAAAGAGAAAACCAAACCTGGAGTGATTATGCAAAACTTATGGATGTACAAGAGTAGTCAATCAGCTAGTAAAAGACCATAGTCGATGACAGTATCCTTCGACAAACTGTATGAGGCATCTTCAAATACCAGACTACACTAGCTTATAAATTTTCCATTTTAAGTAGCACTATCTACTTAATTCATATACCACACACTTCACAGTCTATGCTGGAATTCTGCAAAGCTTTTGTTTTTGAAAATTCAAAAAACAATAACTGCACTAAATATGAATCTCCCTTTCCTTCAAAAGTCTCCCATCGACAATGTCAATGAAAGCCATTCTACCAAGTAACAAGGATAACAACTTTAGAGTACAAAACTTCTTGACAAGTACTAAGGCTGTGATTGCAATCATTGATTGATCAGTTGCAGCAAATAAGGGGACATCTAATGAATGTCAGACCCTACCAAATAATACATCAAAATTTTTTAAACCATATTGTCCACGAATCTTTGTCTTTTCACCTATTGAATGTTTTGGAAAATGATCTTCAATGTTTGTATCTCCTTCTTGCCTTTTCGAATGGCTAGTGTTATTCCCAACCCTTGAAATTTTGTTGCTAACACTTCTTTTTAGCAGCCATAGTGTCATTTTTTGTAACTGAAGCACTGTAAGCATGCTCATAGCTATTAGTGCAACCTTTTCCTAGTTTCAGTATTCTCTGCAAGGAATACAATAAAATATTACCATTCAAACCTCCTCAACAACTCTATACTAAAGATAGCAATAGGATGTTGAGATCCCCTTTCTACTCCAAGAAAAATCATGAAAATATTTTAGAAAAAGAATACAATAATTCTCTCAAGCAACCAACTCCATGATACAAGTCAACAATAACATGATAATGGAGTTGGTTTTGAAACAATCCTCAAAAATGGCACCATGAAGTACGGTTCCTCCTCCAAGTGGTTGACCATGTATCTACCTTCAAGAAAAATGAATGAATCCTCCTTAGAAGTGTGTGTGGCCTCCTCCAAAGTGGATTCCTTATTCAAACCTTGAATGGATGCACAAAGACCATGCAAAACTCCAATAAAGTGGCACTTGTGGCATCATGAGTAGAAATTTCCATCAATATTCAATGCAGAAGGCTCCATTTGAAAATCCCAAGGTAGACGTACAATCTACAAAGGAGAAGATGAAGTAATTATCAATGAGTGGACATCCTCATCATAATAGCTTGGAAATGTGTGCAAGGTGAATTCCCCTCATATAAGGTGTCCTCTCCATTGACTATCAAATTCCTCAAAGGGGTAATGACCCTTAAAATATTTGTTGAAATTGTGAGTGCCTTATAATCATATATCTGGCCAACATATCAATTTTTTTCCTTGATGAACAGATCTGAAAAAGGTGTTTGAATTATCGCTAGAGATGCAAGTGAGACTTGAACAATGAAATAGATCTGAGAGAAAGTCATATCTTCTCCTCATAGGTAGAAAAATTGATCACTCAACACTCAGAAGGCATGTGTGACTGATACTATATAATATTTCATGTTACCTTATTTTTTCTAACTATTGAGTATAGTTTGTTGGCAATTATTAGCTATTCACTAGTGGCTTGGCCTCTTCAAGTATGTAAAAACACATCAAACTGTCCTCAAATATTTGCTACAGGTTGTATAAATTTGTTGATTTGTAAGCAGTGATGTGTTGAGCTAGAAACAACCCCCTACACTATTTTAATTTCCACATTCGATGAATTCAAAGTAGTATTGGTCTTCTTCATTTTATTTTGGATTTATTAGCCTACATGAACTTTGCTTGTTAATTTTTTCATGAAATTTTCTTTAGTTATTTTTGTCAAAACTCATTAGGCACTAGAAGATGTGCATCAATATTCTCCTGCCATGCTTGAGAGTTATTTTTGTTTGTAGAAAATTTCCAAAATTTGTCCAAAACTCTCTTTTCACAGCGTGCGGAAACTTACTTATCTAGTCCATTCTATGTTCTGCGTGAAGGAGTCACACTTCTAAATTTTGAGAGAGATTCATTTTACACCAGGGAAACCAGACATGCTTCCTTAGCAGCCAGGTTGGTCATGAATTCCTATTACAGAAAATGGACTTGATGTAATTATCATGTGGCATACCTATTATCTGTTGCATCATTTTACACAATTGAATCCAGCTTCACAGTTTCTAGTGCTTTGTCTATAACATGCTTTGACATGACCTTTACTGAAGTTTATATCTGCCGCTCTCCATCACCTTTCTGTGACCTTCCTACTTTCTCCAAGTCGCCAGACAGTGTGGGTATTCTAATTGATGTTACAAGAGAGGCACACTAGAAACCATTTGCCTCTTGGATGTTGAAATTGCTGAATACATGCCTTGTCGAAACAAGGCTTCAAGTATAAGGCCTTATTAGCTCATTGTTTATGTCTGCATCTTGTAGTTTACTTACTTAAGGAGACAGTACATTACAAAGGCCCTTTTTTTGACTTTATACATTTAGCATCATCATCACTGGACGCAAAAATAATTCCTATCAAGAAGCTTGTACATTCAATGGGCCACTATTTATGATTTGACCATGGGTGCTTTCCTTCATAATTTATATGCCATATGCCCTAGATGCATTGTTGAATGTACAACTAAAGAGTTGCTCAATGCTAAGTGTGTTTTCTCAGACATTTCAAAATACAAGCAGTAGAGAAATATTTGTGAACACAAAAACACTTTTGTCAATTTTAAAACTTCCATGGTTGTTTTCTGACATTGACATCCAATCCGATACCATCAATAAGACAAAGTGCAGAATTATTAGTATGTTGCCTAAGATAGGGATCAAAGCAATGAGTGAAAACATCTTTGAGGTTTTGGACTTAGCATTGCAAGATCAGATTGTTGATGTCCAAGCTAAAGATGTTGCATCTATGCCAATTCTTGCATTCAATTCTAGCTATGATGTTATTACAACCATGTGTAGAAGATTGGAGGTCTTTGTTGAAGACAAATCTGCAAAGTTTGTGAAATTGTAGCTCATGATATTGGATACATTGCATGCTTATCTGCTACTCCTTTAGCAACCGATTATGTAACCAACTTTCTGTGTCAAATCCACAAAAATGTTGGTTTGAAAGTGAATTTGGGAAACATAGATGTTCTTATATCAGGATTCTTTTGTGCTCAGTGTGACAAACAAATTTCAGGTAACTCGGGGAAAAGTGACCTTGATGTAACTTTATATAAGATATAAAGGAAAGACATGCTTAATAATACAATTGTTAGAGTTTTCTTTCAGTATTTGTTAGTCTCTCTTTTCTTGACTTCTTTTTAGTGAATCATTAGATAAAGTTCATGTCACTATTGTGGGAAGCATTTCTCGTCTTCTATGCCATGCAATCAAAAGTGGTCTTCTGGGAACAAAACCTTTGTGGATAAAATTCCTGGATATACTTCCACTTTATGAGAAGAAGGTTGTGAGTAGATAATTTTTTTTGAAAATCCATTACTTCATTGAGAATAATGTAATGGATATTTTGTTTGAAGATGATGACGCATGCAACAAAACAAAGAAGAAAATATGCTTGGAATATTGAAACATGCTTTGGAAGCCACTGAGGATCCAGATGTATTTAAGACTTTGTTGGAAACGGTAGCAGAAATTATGAAAAGGGCTGATGTCCATGGATATTTGTTTTTTTTTTTTTCATTTGCTTTATTGATTGATCAACTTGACAATTCAAATAGTTGGGTAAGAGCAACAAATGCTAGATTAATACATGAATCTACGAGTTTTAAACAAAAGGGAGGAATTAGATCAATCCTTCTCAAGTTTGGTGGAATTAGAGATGAGCCGTTTGAATACTTCAAAGCAAGGTTTGTCACACGCCTAGTTAGGATGAGTGATTTTGCAGAGGTCATTTTGGGTATACCAAGTGTAGATCTTGTTCAGGAGATGGTCCTTGTAGTTCTTCCAAAGCTTGTAGTTTTACAAAAGCATAATTTCCATGCATTAGATACTTTGCATGAATTGGAAACATAGTTAAATACAGTTTTTCCAGTTTTGCTACTGGAATGGTGTCACAAGGCTCTATCGTTTGTGTTTCTTCACTCAAATTGAAAGGAACTAGTTACTGTAATGCAATTCTATGAAGCCCAGATAGGATCTAATATTAGAGTGTTGTCAGTTCTGCTTGAGGAGTTTGTACATTTCCTTAGGGATGCACACAGTGACAATATTGATGAAAGTCTATCAAAGGTTCCAGATATGATTTAATACGTGGCTCGTCTTGTCATTGAATCAGATAATCTTCTAGGATTTTTAAGGAATTACTTTGTTGGAATTTTTAATTGTGTATTGATAACAAAATTTTGTGCATTGATGACTAGTCATTACGAAAGCAAGCATTGAGATGTTTGGAAAAGTTGATTGAAATGATTGGTCTTCATCTCAGTGCATTTGTACCAAAAATTATGGTTTTACTTATGCATGTTGTAGAGAAAGAGAGTCTTCAATATGAAGGTCTGCATGTGTGGAATTTATTCATTCAAAGGTTGCTCAAGTATCTCCTTCAAGTCTCTCCTCAGGTAGTGGCTACACTTATGCCATGTCTTGAGAGAGAGCAACATCAACATATTATACATTTGGATATACTAGTGGAAATATTAGAACAACTGATAGTGAAGAACAGGGAGTTGCTAGGGTAACAACTACTTGAGTTGCCCATGCTTCCCAACCTTTCCATTATGGATAATGCGAATCAAATTCTTCAAGAATCACGTGGGGGTTGTGCAGAGGAGTTAAGGACACCAGAGGCCAACGACTTAAATTGGTGTGTGTAGATTGCCTTGGGGATCTTTGAGCAGTTGATCTTGTCAAATTTTAGGGGAGTATTTGCCATCATTTTAAGATAGAGTATTATGATAATGACCTTATTTTGGAATTAATACATGAACATATTGCTAGATTTTTTAGTGCTGCATCTGATACGATTGTGCAAGATTCAACTTCTTTGGAAATTTAGGAGCTTCCGAAATTTGTTGGTCGTTTAGTTCTTTACATTGTATTCTAAGCAGAGCCTCGAGAGACATAATGGAATGTAGGTGGTGTGGTGCTCATCTTCCTCATGTTGTTGGTATTTTTGGGCGGTCTCACTATGGCACTCAGTCTGTAACATTGTCTAGTGGGTATGAGGATGATGAGGACCATGGTGAATGGTGTTTTTTTTTTTTCTTTGTTAACTGGAAGGTATGCAACTTCTTCTTTTGCTTAAAAATATGCATCTAGGAAGTGTTAGTACTTTACAGTGAAAGCACAATCTGCATGCTTTTGTGACATACAAATGATTTTCATTATTGTTATTGAATTTTTATTAATAAAAATGCCAATGATACTAAATTGCTTCCACTTTTTGGATTAACACTTTCTCTGATAAAAATTTATGACTTCGTTATGTTCTCAGTAGTGGTGGAAGAGATGTTACTGTGAACAAGAGAACAAATAAGGAATAATATTTTGATCAGAAGTTCGATAAATATAATGAGGCAGTGCGAGATAGATGTAAGAAGCGTTATCCAGTCTTTGTTGTCAGGTATGTTTTTAATTGGCTTAGCTTGAAACTGTGACAAAGCATGATATCTACGTGTGTGCTTTGACTTATCAGCCAACGTCAGGCTGCAGTTCATTCATTATGTGGCTAACATAAGTTTAATTTGGATCTTTGTAAGTCAATTTCAGGTCTCATAAGGAGAAGCATTCATCTTATGCACCAAAAAGTGTGGTGTTAAATATGATGGCATATATGGAATTGACAAATTTTGGCGTAAGAAAGGAATTTAGGTTAGGGTTATTAGCTAAATGGGAACCTTTGATTGAAGGTTGTTTTTTCCAACTTGTATTTTGCAAGCTCTTATCCTTTTTGCATAGGTTTTTTGTTTGAAATAATATAGCCTAATTGTTTGCTCTATGTCTAGTTACACATGGAATTTGTAATTTTGGTTTGTATAGGATCTGGTATCAAGTACTTAGTTGTGGTTTTGAATCTGGTATTCAATGTTAAAAGATTGTGTATACAATTGTGCTTTTCATAACTTCACCATATTATGTCAAGCCTTTCTTGATTTGACCATGGGTTTTGTTAGCAGCTCTGGCAGTGTGCCATTATTTAGTCAAAGAAACAACTTTACAATCATCTCACTGTGCCATGGATGTGCTTTATGGATTATGCCATCCTTCTTCAAACAATCTAAAGACAACACAATGGAAAGGCATCTCCTTTTTCAGTGGTAAGAGTACAAGCTATCGAGAGGTCAAATTTCCTCTCTTAATCTCTTCTCAACTACCATTACACATGGTCGGTGCTATACATACAATATTTAGATGATATTTATAGACAAGACTCTGCCTCAACTACTTTATTGTATTAGATTATGAAAATCCTATTTGATTTCTTTAGCAAGTAGGCTCATGTTCCTTCAATAGTGGAGAAGTGCATTGCATCTTTTTTAGTTGCATTTCATGTCGACATATGGGACATGTTGATGAGCGGATGAGAGCTGTAGGAATTAACAAGTAACTTTATTTTTCAATACAATTTGTCTTGTTATAGTTCCTTGTTGTTGAACATATATAGATTTATCTGAACAATGAAAGGAGATTGAGAGTAAACAACATATTTACTCTATACTAATCATGATTTTATGGCTTTATACAATTTAAGCTTTCCATTTGTTCTTTAAAGGACGATCTAAATTGCAAGGGGGAGTGACATATGATTCAGGATGTTGATGGAAGCAAGCAGGACTCAATGAAATTTTTGTGGAGATGTCATTTTGTAAACAAGGATAAATTCCAGTCTCTCATATATATTTTCCATGTTTGGTTGAAAAGAAATTTATATGGTTAATTTTCCTTTGTATGAAACTATATGTAGAAAATTCCCACTAGCTTCTAGACTTGCTCTATTGGTCTATGTAATATTGTAATTGAACTAGGTATGAGCTTTATTAAGAAATCATGAAAAAATTTCCAAATGCTATGCTTGAGCAATACGATTTCTCTGCCATATATTGATGTATAAGACATGAATGCCAATAGATAATTAAATCCTACTACATTAAATGCATGAGAACTTGTGCTCCTATTGTTATGTGTTCAGTTGCTATTACGTTCTCTCTCTGAAGAAAATCATTTAACTCTTCATTTTTTCTTTTCCTTGCTGATATCAAGTATGGAATGTTTCTTTTCTTTAGCTCTAATTACAATTCTCACATTGGGCCTGAAGTTGTTTATCTCCAATTTTAGGATTAAATAAGCTAATGGAAGTGATGAGGCAACATTAAGGTAAATAAATTGCTCAATTCAAAAGCATCTGGCAGTTGTAAGGAAGTAATATCTTCTCTTTGATTTTAAATTTAAGTGTTACATTAATGTAGACATGCATTTGTATGCACTTCTAAAAGAGATGACCACATTGAAGTCAATTTTACAATTTCTTGTATTCTTTAGTGTAATTTAGTGTCCTTTTCATTATTTCAATATGCATGTCATCTTGATCTGTAGCTTGTGCAAATGATGTGGCATAATTTAGTAAAGAGTAGATTTAGTTCTAGAATCTAGGGCATGCTAACCAATTTCAGACATTTTTGTTTAAGACAGTCTAGTATACGAGGCTATCCTATTATTGTATCTTTTTTACTTCATTTCATTTATTCTAGACTTAACTTTGACATTTTCTAGGAGGTTTGTTTGCAGTCCCACATTGTATAAGTAATATACAGCTTGAGCTTTTTAGCATGTAACTTAGTTGGCATGATTGTTCCTAAGATTTTCTTGAAGGTTGAATATTAAGTTTACTAAGGTGCTATTTTTTATGGTGATGTTTTATTTTCTTTGTTTATACAGGTCATCCGGCCACGTAGTGACTGCTATTGCCCAACTGAAGAAAACTTGTTCGAGTTTCTTGCTTTTATGAGGAAAAATGACATTGACAATATCACTGATGTTGAGGTATGTATCGTATAAATCCTTTATAATCTACTTTAGTTTATATTTCATTGTTCATCGTCTTTCATGTCTTATACTTTGCATTGTATATTTTTTTTCTTTTTCAGAAAATGAACTCAATATTGATGGTAAGAAGCATGAATTGAAGAAAGAGGAGAGCAATAACAGTGGAGCAGCAAAATGTGAATTAAAGAGAGAAGAAAACTGGTCTAGTGGTATTCGTAGATCCAATATCCTGCATAAGACACACACATAGAGACTGATGGTCAAGTCTTTAGAGTTGGTGAATTCACTTGCAATGCCTTGGCAACACAATGATAATGTTTCAAAGTACTGATGAAACAATATTTAATGTGTAATTGTACTCCAACAAATATTAAGTTGGAAATTCATATTGTAATACTTGACATTTTATATAATATAATTTGTGATTGAAATTATTTATAGTTGTACTTGATATTATTTAGTATTGCAATTAACATATGTAACTTTCTGTATTCATATTAAATGAACATGTACATTGTATGCCATTTTTTTTAAATTTAGTTGCAAAATCATACTAATTAATTTATGTTAATTAATATTGAACACATAAATCAATCTAAAATTACTAAATTAGTAGTTTATGTTGATTAATGATAAACACAAATAAAATGAATATACGACTAAATTAGTTGCTTATAATGATTGTTAATGAAATTAAATGAAATGAATATAAATTACTAAAGTAGTCATTTATATAATGAATATGAAACTACCAAAAAAAGATAAATGACTACTGCAAATGATAAATTTGTGATTACAAATGACAATTAAATTTTGCATATATATGAGTAATAGTAGCTAATTTACAGTATCTTATAACAAGACCAAAATTTAGTCATATTTCTTTGGTTATTAATTGGTTTCAAATTATGACTAAAATTTGCATATATATGATTATTAGTAGCTAAAATTTGTGATTACAAATGACGACTAAATTTTGCAAATATACGACTATTAGTAGCTAATTTCTAGTATCTTATAACACGACCAAAATTTAGTCATATTTATTTGGTCATTAATTGGTTTCAAACAATGACTGAAATTTGCATATGTATGACTATTAGTAGCTAATTTACAGTATCTTATAACACGACCAACATTTTGGTCATATTTCTTTGGTCATTAATTGGTTTTATCAAGTGATCATTTAGTAATATATTTAGTCGTATATTTGGTCATTAATTGTGACAATTAATGACTAAACCAGTGACTAAATTAATGACCAAATTAATGACTAAATATACTACTAGAAAACAAAATTGAGACAACCAATTAATGACTAAGCTAAAAACGACTAAAAGTTGGTCGCGTTATAAGATATTGTAAATTAGTTACCATTGGTCACCGACTGAAAACTAGTCATTTATATGCAAATTTTAGTCATTTTTTTAGTAATTAATTAGTTCATTTTGTACTAGTGGAGGTAGTTCGGTAGGCATTGTTTACTTTGTTGAGATACGATTTCGCACGGATTATGGAGCTTTTTAAGAATTATATACATGTTCAATACTTATATCCTTGATAATTGCTTGATAAGGCTAGAACTTGTGATCTAATAGGACACAAGCATAAAATCTAGACTAACCCTTTACTTGATAAGGTTGAAATGGTATGAAGCACGTATAATATACCGAGTTGTAGCAACCCGGGCTATTGTACCCGAGGCATATGGAGTTTGGTTATGAATATGGTATTTGCAAACATTTTGAAGCGAAAAATTCGAGTAAAACTTATACATTGTTTATCGATAACCTAAGACACGGGGATTTCCAGATGCATTTCGTAGTTTCACGGATACAAGGCATGTAGTAAAGTGTGACGGTAGCCACAGCGTAAGAACATATTAGGACCTAATCTAACTTCAGTAGGCGATATAGATCGAAACCAAAGTTTAACCTAGATTGATACGACCTTGAACATTGGGTAAATTCACCGAATGGTCGTCACTAATATTTCATTAAACACTTGGATTACGTGCTGCGTAGATGTTACGTGTGATCCACGTGTTAACATTATCTTTGCGAGATGATGCCGAGTTCAACTCCTGGAAATTTAATGGAGAGCTTTGGAAGGGCCGCTTTGCGGAAAAGTGGCCCTTCCAAAGGGAATGCGATTCTTTTTTAAAAAGTCGATATCTATGAGTTATGCTTGTAGCCTCTTGATCAAAAGACTTACTCTTATTAAAATTAAAGAATATATAACGAGCCCACGGCCCAGGCACAATAAGACATTTGAAAAGATAATCAAAGCATACAGACAGCATTTGCCCGCTGCTTTAGCAATAGGCGAGGAAATTCATGACTTTAATGAGCTGTGGCATTTGACAGTATTTCAAACTCAAACGATGCATTCAATGCATTGAAATTGTTGGAAGTATCTTGTCATAACACCGTCAAAAATAATCATCACTATACAGACCACAAACCTACTATTTTATTCACTTATCATCTCTCTTTATCATTTTGATAACACAAAAATGAATTGACGAAGGAAATAAAAAAACGAAGCCCCTACACTTACATATATTATACATATTAATTAATTAGTAACGTAATAATGGAACATCTGAGCAGGAAGGGAAACGAATTGATAAAAAAACGATTCAAAAATGGAAATAGAGTAATGGGAAATAAAAAAAACAATACACATATAATGCATATAGAGTGAAAGTGAAGTAGCAGTAATAGGAACGAGGAGAACGAATGGAAAGCAAACGGTCATCACACATTGAGGTTTTTAGTAACATAGGCCTCAAATATATCACTCATTTAATTTTACTCCGGCCAATGGATATAAGCTTGCATTAAATTGGTTTTATTAAGTTTGCCTTGCACGAGAAATATATAGGGCCTATATCTGAAACCATTTAAGAAGATCTGCTCACCTTGGCCATGCGAACGCTATATGATAACCACGTGTAAAAAATATCGATGAACTTAAATAAAAAATACAATCTTTAGGGGTTTCTTGGGTCTAAGATTCATCGAAATGAAACCATCTAGCTCTCGCCACTCTGCGGAATAGTCTCGCTACCACAATAGAAAAAATATAGATACAATTTTCGGCAAAAAGAAATAGTCTGCAACGAGCTAAGCAATGTCATGGCTCCACGGCATCACGCATTAGTACTCGACGCCTCTCCTCGGCGGTGCACGGGCTCGGCTCCCAGGTCGCCTCTCCTCCACCATGCCCCACTGGCCTCATCGAAGTTTGTGTATCATCTTGGAAAGAAAGCGTTAAACCCGCGAAGCGCCCAGATGGCAATGTAATGACTACGTGAAGGCCTCAAATCGCGTGAAGTTTCCTCAGCGATTCGCTCCGAGTCTGCGGGGTCGAAGTTGCCTTTTGAGATGAAAGCGATTTCCTCCCAGTTAGGCTTTAATTTCTTCGCCAGTGTAGCCTCCCCAACTTTCATCACATACACACATCTTCTCCCTTCATCGGCGTACAACCTTCTGAAAATCTCGTAAGCCAGCTGCGGATTTTTCATACGGCCTTATCGACCATTTCCGTGAGTTTGTCTGTTTTACTTGAGCTCCAGCGGCGGTGGCAGGGGCAAAAAAATGTTACCGAGAAAGCAACATTCTCACGAAATTTAATGAAGAAGCTAACAGCGATGGGTTATTGAGCATTGAATTTACGCATTAGCGGAGTGAATAAGCGGTAACAAGAATAGTGAGCGAGTAGAATTGGATCAGACAGTGTTAAATGCGATACTTGAGGTTGTGCATTCCTCTCCTTCGATTACCTCTACCTTTAGATATGTCAAAAAAATCATTCACAAACATTCATTACACCAATATGCCTCTCTTTCTTCTTGTCATCAAGCCCATGAAACATCACGAGAAAAACCATGGTTTTCCCTCAAGTCCCAGCCTCATAAGATTTAGATCGGGTATTGTTTATTGTGCCTTTATTGTTGGTTATAATAGTTAAGAAATTACAGTCATCCAAGAGAGATGAGTTCACAAATCTGCCACATGTGGACTAAAAATAGTGATGTAGGCAGTGGTCTTTCATTGGGTTTACAATCTATGATGTTTTCAAACATGTGCATGCTTGGTTGTCACTTGATGAAAGGGATTTTTATACATTTCCAACTTTTGGAAAGTTGGGATCATCGTCTTTATAAATGTGATGAAAATCACATGTGCAGTCCCTTTTCATTGGTGGACAACACTTGGTTCCAACTTGGGGACATGTTCTTTCTTAGAGATTAAAAGAATTCGAATCATTTCATGCATATGAAACTAGCCTCCCACGTTGAAAAATATCTAATACATCAAAGTTTGGCCCTTATAAAGCAAAGAACAAGACATTAAAGCCTATGAATCTAAGAATTGGCTTCTTTACGCTCAAAGAGCTTATTCTACTCTAAGCTACTACTCGTGAGCTTATTCGTTTTCCTATCATGTTGTAGCATGTGCCAAAAATAAGGCAATTGAAATTAGTGAATAAATGCGGCCACCTCATGGAGACAATGGTTCTTTCCTTTATGCTTAGTCATCTGTAAACTAAGGAAACCTTGAAACAAAAATCTTTGCACGGATGGAATATTGTCATTGTTGGGCTACTATTAGAACGCACGGGTACTTGCAAATTAAAAATGTCATCAATTTTGATGAAAAAGTGGACATGATCTACATACAGAGATATGTGTAGTTGTCTTGAAGAGGATTGTTGTGAACTATGTCAAACCACATACTATCCCCTTTTCTTGAAACTCCCATTTTTCCATGACATGAGAGCACACTATTGTCGAATGATTCTTGTTAAAGGTCTTTATTGAATAGATGAAAACTTGTCACAAGGGAAGCATGATCTGCAATTACGTCTTTCAGGAATATTGATTCCATAGTCTTCCATAACCATTATTAGGCACCACAAGTGCTAGTAGTCAACCCCATGCGGAAGTTGCACTTGCCTAAGGCTCTAAGTGATAGGTATAAATAGTTGGGAATGCAATCCTTGTCATAGCTACGAGTTTCCCTTGAGAGATCACATCCACAATTCCATGACCTTTGTACTACATTCCACAAGCATCGACGATTATGATGCGGGGGCACATCACAAAAATTTTATTGGTTATTGGGGAAACTTAGGAGGCAACCTTATCTTTTCAAGAGAGTTTGTTCTCTAAGTAATTTTAAATATTTTGAGTGATTTAGAATAGAATTTAATTAATGTTTTGTGAGCATAATTGTAAATGTTCTGTTGGAGAACATGAGAGAATTTGGGATGAGAGATTTGAGAAATTATACGTAGATCTTAAATTAGAATTGGTTGCATAAATTTATGGGATTAGAGGATCCTTAGGGATAAAGAGAGATTAAAATTAATGAGGACTTAGAAGAATTAGGGATTTTTTTGAGTAAATTAAGGATCTAAACCAATTTCAATTTGGAATCCATTTGTATATAATTATAAGCCTAAAATACATGAGAAAAAAAGTAGGATAGAGAGACATGATATGAGAATTAGAGAGATAGAGGAAGAGAATTTTGGGAAAACGAGTCTGGACGTGTAATCAAGTCATGGACACAAAACTCAAGTAAATTCCATTTTATGAGAAATTGATTTTAAGTTTTTTGGGTGTGTAATCATGGCTTTGATCTTGAGTTTGATCTAAATTCCTTTGTGATTTGAATGCGTATATATTGGTGGTTCTTTTTATGTTCGGAGTTAAATTTGGCATATTTTGTTATGCATTCACGTGGAAATTTAATTGGATGAAATTGAGGTTCAATAATCAATTTGAATAAATTATGCATTTAAGCATTCGATTGCAAATTTGTGTGTCTAGATTGAAGCTTTAAATCTGGATTGTGTGATTGGAGTGCATAATATGGAGTTTGCATTGTAATGCAAACAATATTTATAATGATGAAGGATAAAAAGATTAATCGTAGAAAGCCCTCGAATTAAATCGCGAAAACCGATATCTTTCAATAACGGAGGAAATTCGTGTTGGTTCCGGACTATTCGTTTTGGTAATAATTTATATTGGTTCCATATTATGCGTTACGGAGACCTTAGTTTGGTCGGAACAATGAGTGGGTTGACACGGTGGACGAAAATCGAGTGTTGATGGACGGAAGCGTAGCACAGGACGTGCTTGTAAAGAACTCACAATTCGGAAGTAAGCATGGAAATGTGAGCGGTTTCTTAATCCAAACGGTGGTTTAAAACTATGCATTTAAGTGATAAATTTGTAATTATTTGAAACCATGCGATACCTCCATGAGTGACACATAGTGTAAGGATGGAAGAAAACCACTTTTATCGCAAATGTTAAGTATTAGAAATGTCGGGTTAGTTTTATATCCGATGACTATCGAGATTGGGCAATTAAATAGGCGGAGTGTGATGGCCGTCGGGTCGGGAAGGTTTGTTTGAATGATGTAGATTGTGTGAAGGATGGGATGAACGGTCAATGGGATTATTACGTTTTATAATTTATATAAATTACTTCATATTTAATGAATTTTGCATGCATTATATTGATTTGGGTTTCCTGTGCATATCCTTTTTTTATTAAAGGATTCCCCCTAGGTTGTGTGATTATTTTATAGCGAGAATATTACTTAATTTTTAATTTAAGTGTTGAAGACCCGGCATCATTTTTATAACAAAGTTGTATTATTTTTGCATGAAAGGTTTCCGAAGTTTTGTTTATCTTGGAACATTTTCATTTCATATGCATGCTATGGGTTGGTGCGGAATTGTTGCACCATTAGTGGTATCAGAAAATGATCTTTGAAATTGAGAAATGAACACATAAATTATTTTTCTCATTTAGGCAATTGATAGTTCCAACGATGAATTGAATGAGTTGAGAAGGGGAATGCGCATGTAGCTAGCAAGGATATCGTATTTGAAATTCAAGCCATGAATTATGTTATGATTGGATGTTGTTGGAATGAAATTCAAATTTATGTGGTTTGAAGTCTTGTTCGGGATTGATTGTTGTGATAGTAGTTGAATGTTGAAGAATGTCGTAGTGGAAGCATGGAGACAAAACTACAAAATGTTGGTCGAGAATGGTAAAGGCAGTAATAAAGGAGATCTAGAAGACGGAGTTATGTTGGGAAGATGGTATACATGAGTTTTATTTGATGATATTTTTACAAATTGAATAAATCAAGGGAATGCAAAAAGTTTCATGTTTCTAGGGAGACAACAGTAGGAGACATAAATTGATTACAAAGGTATGAAAGTTTGTATGAGTTGAATGATTGGTAAATACTACGACGATGCATTGTGGAATAACTTTTGAAAGTTCTTAATATTATGTGAACCTTATTCAGTTTGAGGCTTGGAATAGATAAGGACAAAGAGTCCTTAAGAGAAATTGAGTGTAACCTTGATGAGAGAGCAAGGTGCTCGGTACAAGTTCTAGGGGAAAGAGGACATGGAAACCAAACGGAGGGAGAAGTTTGGTGAGGTGATCAACTCAGAAGGAAGTTGATTGGTTGTAGGTGTTTAAGCTCACAAAAAAGTGAAGATGACTATGGTAATTCATAAAGAAGGTTCGAATAAGGCTACAAGATGAAGGAAGAGGTGCTCGACAATCGCAAGAACCCCGGATGAGTCAAGGAGCTTGACGGGATGGATGAGATAAAGCGATCTCGATGAGTTAACGGTGCTGCTAGAGGAAATCAAAGAGGAGGTTTGGTCTTGACAAAAAAGACAATGAAGTGGTCTAAGTTATAGAAAGTACGAAGAGACAAGTGAAGTGGTTGGTTGAGAAACTCGAGCGGTGAAATGGAAGTTTCTATTTGTGGACCCGAGCAGGTGAAATTCTTGGTAAAGATGACAATGAAAGATTCCATGGACTATTGGAATAGTCGGAGACAATTCGAAGATATGTTGACAAGGGAAGCAAATGAGGCTATGGAGCCTTGTGTTTTTAAAAGCTCATAGTTTATATGTTTTTGCGGGATGTCGCAGGAAATGATGAATGATCTGAAAGCTTGTCAACAAATTAGGAAAAGCTCTTGATATGATGGAAGATGCTTTAGAGGAGAAGTATTGATTTATTGTAGCGAGAAAGAATTCATAGATGAATTTACCGGTTTAGGAGTAAAAAGATATGGGATTAAATCTGCTATAGGCGAATCATAATGAAAATCTTGCGGTATTCCAAGGAGGTAAACAAATGAATTTGTTTGATGAAATTGATGAAATAATTTTGCAATGTGATGGTACATAGAACAGATAATTCCAAGAGGACTACCCAGAAAAAGAGTGAAACTAAGAATGAAGATTGTGAAGAAATGCTAGGGAAAATTTCATAGAAATGGAGTTCTTGGAAGGATGGTTCAGGAATCGAAGGAGGAATGGCTTGCAAGACCTGATAAAGAAGAAATTGTAGAGTTAAGTAAATGTTTTAACTCTTGATTAATAATGTGGTTGTATGTATAGAAGACAATGTTGATAAATATGAAGCTGAAATTAAATTATGCGAAGATATTGAATATTAGAGAGAAGACTAGATAAATTTTCAACTAGCATTCTTGATAGAAATGTTCCATAAAAGTAAAGGAGACGAGAGATACAACTACATAATGGGAAAGAAAGGAGAAATGGTATAAAAATACAAGAGCAACAAGTGAGTATTCAATTAATAGAGGTTGGGAAGCTTAGGCAGTTATAGATGTTCCATTGAGGACGGAGATAAACTCAAAGGAGTGGAGCTACAACAAACAAGGCTGTTGGAGAAGAACAAGTTTTCTTTTGAACTTGAAAAAGACGATGATGTTTGAATCATCAAATGAGGCAAGCGAGCCTTATGATTTTGAAATTGACAATTTGTGTATGTTTTGCGAGATAATGTCATGACGAGAGAAATAATTTTTTTGGTTTTGAGAAATCTCACTTACACAATTGGAGGAGCATATTATTTTACATCATCTTGCTAAATTTGAAAACGAGGAAATTTGGCTCACGATGATGACCAAACGGGAAGAAAACCCAAAGGATGCCAAGTACTCAAATTCTATGCTTGAAAGTTGAGATAAAGACCATTGAGATTTTATGAGTCATATAGAAGACTTGGAACGGAAAAATAGATTTGATGACAAAATCATTAAACAAAACTATTGAGTCATGTGATTTTAAAGGCGACGATTTGCGGGGTGATTGCGGGTTTTGAATATTTTGCGGGTAATAGGCAGGTTAATGGAAAATTTGTCGTAAAGATAAAGGAAGAAAAGAAATGTACACAAACATTTCAAGGAAGCAAGATCAAAATTGTATTTTAATAAAGGATAAAGCTATGTTATCGATGAATATTTCAAAGGGATGCGCAACGGTGGAAGATGTTACCACTTTCGAAAGGAATTGAAGAATAGTTTACAAAATGAAAGTAAATTTGCGAGAACAACAATTGGATATTGTAGAGGGAGATATCTTCAAAGATATTCGAAGTTTGGGAGGCATCGAAATAACTACAACGGTATTTGGAGTAACCTTAAAAATGATAGCGAAGTTGGGTAAAAAGAAGACGACAAGAGTTGAAACTTTCATACACGAAAAAAGACAACATCGGCAAAATAATTTGAATGAGGAGAAATAGAAAACTTCATGAAATTTACGGATAATGAACACGAGGAAAGGAGGCTGCCAGACGAGAGGAATCGGATGGATAAAAAGGATTGAGCGCCAACAAATATCGAAGGAAAAATTCAACGGAGTGTTGCAAACGAAGATATAGCAAGAGAAGAAAGGAATGGCAGCAAAATATTTAAACGGTAGTTGAGAGAAACGAGGAAATCAACGCTTGAAACCGAGTTTGGAATCCACAGAGGTAGCAAGTCATTGAGACTTGTGGTTGTTGCATTATTACGAGAGAAAGCAACAAACCTCATAGAAAGGTCTATGAAAATTTTCTACATTGGGAGTCGAATGTAGGAGCATCCTGCAAAAATGTTATTGGTTATTGGGAAACTTAGGAGGTCTTATCTTTTCCAAGATTTTTGTTCTCTAAGTATAATTTTAAACATTTTGAGTGATTTAAAATAGAATTTAATTAATATTGTGAGCATAATTGTAAATTTTCTGAAAGTTGGAGAACATGAGAGAATTTAAGGATTGAGAGATTTGAGAAATTCTTGTAGATCTTAAATTAGAATTGGTTGCATAAATTTATGGTATTAGAGGATCCTTAGGGATAAAGAGATTAAAATTAATGAGGACCTAGAAGAATTAAGAGTTTGTTGAGGTAAATTAAGGATCTAAACCAATTTCGGTTTGGAATCCATTTGTATATAATTATAAGCCCTAAAAGGCATAAGAAAGAAGTAGGATAGAGAGACGGATACGAGAATTAGAGATAGAGGAAGAGGAATTTGGGGAAAATAGAGTGCAAACTAATGTAATCAAGCCATGGACTAAAAACTACGCTAAATTCCATTTATAAGAAATTGATTTTAGTTTGGTGTGCGATCACGGCTTTGATCTTGAGTTTGATACGATTCCTTTGACAATTCGAATCTGTATGCGGGTAGTGCTTTTTGTTTGTTCGGAGTTAAATTTGGCATATTTTATGTTATGCGTTCATTAACTAATTGGATGAAGTGAGGTTAATCATCACCAAAGAAATTATGCATTTAAGCATTTGATTTCAAATTTGTGTGTCTAGATTGAAGCTTTAAATATGGATTGTGTGATTGGAGTGCATAATGCAGGTTGCGTTGTAACGCAAACAATATTTATAATGATGAAGGATAACGGAGATTAATGAGTAGAAAGCCTTCGAATTAAATCGAGCTTGATTTCTTTCAATAACGAAGGAAATTCATGTTGGTTCCCGGTATTCGTTTTGGTAAAAATTTGTATTGGTTGCAGTTATGCATTTTGGAGACCATATTTGGTTGGAACGATTGAGTGGCTTGACATAGTGGAACGAAGTCGGAGGTTCGATAGACAAAAATGTGCTAGATTTTGTGCTCGTAGAGAACTCTAAGTCGGAAGTAAGAATGGAAACATGAGTTTCTTAATCCAAACGGTGGTTTTCGCTATGCATTTAAGTGGTAGACATCAATTGTTGAAACCATGCGATACAATCTCGTGGTGACACGTAGTGTAAGGACGGAAGAAGAAAACCACTTTTATCGCAAATGTTAAAAGTATTAAATGCTCGAGGATTGGATTTATATCGATGGCTTGTCGGATTAGGCGATTAAACGAGAGGTGGAGATGCGATGGCGGGATCGAATTGGGAAGGTTTGTTTGAATGATGCAAATTGTGAAGGACGGGGATTAGAGCGGTCGATGGGATTGGCCGCGTTTTATAATTTATATAAATTGCTCCATATTTAATGAATTGTGCATACACTATATGGATTTGGGTTTTCTGTGCATATCCTTTTTATTAAAGAAAGTTCTCTAGGTTATTGTGATTATTTTATAAAGAGAATATTAATTAATTTGTAATTTAAGTGTCAGAAGACCGACATCACATAACCAAAGTTGTATTAATTTCGCATGAGAGGTTTCGAAGTTTTGGTTAATCTTGGAAGATTTGCATTTTGTATGCATGTTTTGTGGGTTGGTGTGGAATTGTTGCACCAAATTAACATCATTAGGCTTAATATTTATCAGGTTATTATCTAATATTATCTAGTGTCCCGGGGTAATTTTTTTTCCCTTGGGGTTGTATTTTGGCTACCGGTTTCTTTAATAAATATTTAGTAGTATTCATAAACAATATGTATGCATAAATATAAAGAGTCTCAACAACTATATAATGTATGCATGAATATAAAATTCCTGTAATAATACTTGATTAAATCACAACAACTTAGGGCCTATTTACTTTAGTAGCAATGAATGCATCCAATCAATAGTCAATATAGGGTTGATAAATCCATACACACTACAAGTATGTCCTGCCCGACCAATCTAAGCATAATATATTAATTTAATGTCTATTGGATATTATAAGTTTATTACACGGGGCTCGACTCATATTAGACATAACCACGGGCATGGAAATGTCTTTGCTAGTCGAAAATTAGGTTGTTTTTTGAACTCCGTGCTTTATGAAACTAGCCTCCACGTTGACAAAAAAATATCATCACTACATCAAAGGTTGGCTTTATAAATCAAAGCACAAGACTTGTAAAGCCTATGAATCTAAGAAATCAAGACTACGCTCAAGAGCTTATTCTACTCTAAACTACGGCTGAGTAGAGAGCTTATTCATTTCTATCTGCTATAGCATGTGCCAAAGTAAGGTTACTTGATTGAAATTAGTGAATTAATGCGGCCACCTCATGGATACAATGGTCCTTTCCTCTGTCTTATTCATCATGCAAAAACTAGGAAGAAATTCGAAACCAAAATGTTTTCGGGATGGAATATTGTCATCACTGGGCTCTGATAGAACTTGGGTACTTGCAAATGAAAAAATTCATCAATTTTGATGCGGCCGTGGACATGATACGCCACAAGATATGTGGATTGTCTGTGAAGAGGATTGTTATGAACTGCAATCAAACCACATACTTCCCCCTTTTTCTTGAAACTCCCATTTTTCATCACATGAGAACACCATTTTCCAAATGATTGTTGTTAAAAGTGCGTATTGGATAGATGAAAACTTGTCCATGAGGAAGCATGATGCAACGATTAGTCTTTTAAGGAATATTGATTCCATAGTCTTCCATAAAAATTATTAGGCCACCACAAGTGCTAGTAATCCAACCCATCGGGATTACGCACCTAATGCTCTAAATGATAGGCCTATAAATAGTTGGGGAATGCAGTTCTTGTCATAGCTACAATTTTCCCGAGAGATCACATCCACATTATTACGGGAAAACAATTTTGAAGCATTAATATGTAGTGTAGAGCACTCCTTGTTGGTTATTATGGAGTATAAAGGCCACGGACAAATTATTCCAACCCTAGGTCACTTGACCTGCTAGTTCTTATGTTTCGGTGGGGTAGTGTCTTCCTGGTGTTCTAGGATTTCTTTTGCCCTTACTTGTTTTTTTGGAGTAGCGGGGTTTGGGTGGTGGTAGGAATGTATCATGTCCTCTTCTTTCCTAGAACACGAGAGGGGCCTATTTTGATTCCCTCTCATTCTCTCGATGGTTGGTTTTCTATTAATTATCTCAACTTCAATATCACTTTCCTTCTATGGTGTAATAGAATTTGTCTCTTCTTCCTTAATATGAATTAGTAGGTACTTTGTAGGGATTCATGACAATATATTCTTCCTCCTTCGCAATTGAAATGGGTGGAGTCACACAACATTGGGCCCATTTAGTGAAGTTGCAACCATTGGAGTTGCAATTACTTATTCCTAGGATTTTCTTGCTTTGTTTAGACCTTGTACCATGAGTAACCTAATAAGGCCATGGTGAGAGATGAAATATCTTGTTATGTTTGCTTTTTTTGCATGGGCTTCCTTATTTTGTAGGGACTTGAGTAGGAAGTATGACATATTGGTATTGTGGCGATGTCACAAGTGGTCGAGGAAAAAATGTGCATATTCCTACAAGCAAATGAAGCACCTATCTTGTCGACCTAGTGAATTGACTATGGCTCAAAGTTTTTACTTGAAAATTAAATATTAGTTTTAGCATTCACTAGATACATAGAACCTCTCAACTTTCTAAATTCACTATATAGCCTATTTATAATGTGGCAATGATACCAACGAAGAAATGGTAAAGAGGTTACCATGGGTTAATGTAGACTCTCTCGACCCAAAGCCTACATGATCTCCTTGAGGCTCGGTTTGCATCATCTCAATATTATACGTAGCTGAAAAGTAGAAATAGTTAATAGAAAATTTTGTGAAAAGAAATATAATAAACATAATAAATATGCTTAATGAAAAGTATCGATACTTGTGTCACGGCTAAGTTAAGAAGGAATAATCTCTTCGGCTGACCCTTGATGTACTTCACTAACCTTAAAATTCCATAATGTTAAGACTCATACTATAAAATTATGTGACATGAATTCATTTCAATTTTACGTACACAAATATAGATAGATAGTAATGAATGTAACATGTACATGATCATGTCCATGATGCATACAAATGAGGATCGGAGGCAAGGAAATGTTATTCTAAGAATGTTGTAAGCGCATAAGTTAAATAAATATATTGGCGTAAGTTTTTGGAGACTAAATGTATATACACCAAAAAAACATGTTACATGCACTCTAGCTCATCCTTTATAAATGGTATTTTAAAATAGATCAAAACATGCTTGTATATACCTCACCCATGGTTTGCATTTATTGTTTAATGGATCACTCATCTTGGTCTCACATGAGGATGCATACTCGAGCACATCTTGCTCCATCTCCTCAACACATCATTTGGAATACTCACAAATGAGCGAATTCTGCACTAGATGAAGGTTAGCTTGTCCCCTAAGCGATTTCCACCCATCCTAAAGCAAGCGCAATATGTTCTTGTATCTTCTCCCTTATGTTTGTGATGCAGCAACTGGAGATAAGGGCTAACTCCTCTGGAAGTGCCCCTAGGTGGTCGAGGTGCTAAAACGGGTGCTGAGGCCTAAACCCAACATCTTGCATAGCATCGGAGTCACTCATATGTATGACCTTTTCCGGCTCATATAATTTTGACCCAATATCTGTATAGTTAGGGTCCATTTGCTCTTAAAATTGAGATCCTAACAAAATATTGCGGCACCTCATCATTATTTGGGAACTTCCCGTATGCATACGGGAACTTATCATAAATATAAGGTGAAATGTGGGATCATTGAATCTTACTGACCTTGAATTTTTTGTCTTGGTATGAGTCAATTAGTGACAAGACCATTTCTTGTGACCCTACTTTTTAACTTCATCGTAGAATTGGATCTAGATCAACGATGCTCTCCTCTTATGCATCATATCCAAAGAAACTTGGAGTTGATGGTCCAACCCCACAATAAGTTTGTATCAAACTCTCACAGGCCCAGTGAAACAATTTCGAGACAATCTCGACTAGGGCGGAAGATTGCAACATTCTGTTATTTCAATCTCGTGGAATGCTCCCTCATCCCATCAACAATAAGTAAAGGAGATGGTATCTTCCCAAGGAATCTGCTCAGGGAATATCACCGGGATGGGTGTAAGGGGATTATAGCGTTTTGAGCAAACTCATAGACCCTACAACCTCTCCCACTAAGAGGGTGATGACCACCACTTTTGTAACATGTTAAATTATTGCACATGTTAAAAATTGAATAATTTATAAGGAAATTTTTGTATTTAAAAAACTTGTACGGGTCATTTGAAAATACCTCGTGGAAAAACTATCTCATCCTCTTCGCTCATACTAGGATTGTTCCCTTCCCGAGGAATGAACTTCTCTACTAACCCTTTAATACAAAACATTAAATTATTTTATAACACAAGTAACATGCGACACACAATAAATTTCACATTAAGCATACATCGAAACAAAGTTTCCTTTAGATTTTGCTGAGCAGTATCAAGTGTGGGATGGATGCCACAGAGGCTAAGACATTGTTCTCCTTTACCCCTCACCGGCAATAGAACCAACCCCAACTCCCACATTTGCACCTATGGAGCATAATGTTTTCACATTAAACACATGTCATTTAGACTCACTTGTTCAACATTGAATATAACGTAAACTTGAACATTTTAACAAGCAATTGATCTAATGTATACCTATACGATATAATACTCTTTCATAATGGGCTTTCTACAATAGTGGGGACAAATAGGAATAGGTCTATGAGGCTCACGCCAGGTACATTGTGGAAACACGAGTCATATGAGTGCTTCCACTGTGCAAGACAAAAAAAATCAAATTAATCAATTTTTCATAGCAGTATGATAAATATAACCTACTTGAAAACATGACATAACTAAACAACCAATGTACTTGATAATTCTCCTCTTATGGAGGGTATTTGGAGCGTTCACACGATGCTGTTGCTATAGTATCCAAATCAAATTCACCCTCATAAACAAATTATCAATCGGCCAGTCCACATGTCATCCCAACCAATGAATAACGAGTACTATAGCTCCAACATTTTGAAGCCAACAACAATATTAGTTATATGGTATAAAAAGTATGGTGAGCATTTTTCAATATGCGGAATTTTGTTAGCAATCTCATACTATAAAAAGTTAATGTTAATAATTTTTTATATCTATTTCCTATATCCTAAAATTTTAGTTATTAACCTCAAAATTTTCAAATTTGATTTACCAATACCAATTAAAACCTCTCCTATTTTCTTTGCAATAAGTTAAAGTTATTGTTTTTATTACTTATGTTATTATCAAAATAACTTACTACTATTGCAAAATAAAACATCTTATCCTACCTATTAATTTATCAATACCCACTAGTTTATTATCCTATCATTATATACCTTGACTACTTCATTAAACACCACTTCCGTACAACCTATCATTACTCTATTCAACTTGCTGGATATTTCATAACACTTCCTCAATTGCACTCATGAAATGACTTTCAGTGAAAAGCTATATGAATACAATGTCTCATTTTCCTCTCAATTCTCAATCTATTTTCAAAGTTTACAGAAATCCTTGTTTTGACTTATACTCTACCACCCTCATATTTCGACTTATGTTGCCATTCTTTGACACGTAATTTCCATCCAAACCCATTAAATTCCTCTCACATTTTTCTTGAAACTAGAGAGCTAGATCTAGTTACCAAGCTATTTGTTTCCTATGAAGGAAAAGCCATGGATAGCGTTTACTAGTAAAACAAACGAGCATTTGAATGGGAAACAACACACGGTTGAGGTATGCCACCACTTTCAGATTTTCAAAGAAGAAAATTTCTTTTTGAAATGTCCACAAAAACAAATTGATGAAATTGGTTCTTAGTAAACATTTTTTGCTTCTCACAATTTGATATATAACTCAAACCAATCAACTTGCAATTTCAAAGTTATTTAAGTATGTAAAACATTTTCATACCAAATTCTCTTTTTCTCTTTGGTTTTTGAAACACAATGAGAGTAACTCTATTAGAACTCAAAATTCAACGGTTGAAAATTCTGCATAAAGGTTTATCTGATTCTCTGTAATTGATAAATCTTTCCAAAATTTGAAACTTCTGGTTTTATCTAAAAAGTTTAATTGATACTTCAAGGTACGGGATAGTTGAGGGTTCTCACTAAATTTCATGGATACGGTAGAGGTCCATGATTTAGGTAGGTCATAAAACCTGTCGTGGTATGTATCAACCAGTCTTGAACCCAATTTCAACCTTTAAGCATGGACTTCAGAGGGCTCTCTCTATTTTTGTAAAGGATATCTTTGTGTGTTTGCTTATTGTGTTCTTGATTTTAGGCTAGTTATGAAGTAGGTTTTTGGTTTGGCTTTTAGGTTGCTGAGGGATGGAACTGATGGTAGAGATGGTAAAGTCATGTCGGATCAAACTGGGCTATGGGGTCGAAAAGGTCAAAGAAACTTGGGTGATACAAAGAGGTTACTAAAGTAGATTTAGTAGTGAAATGTATCTTTGGGTAAGAGGTGGGATGGACATTAAACTTGTGAAAGAACAAAGGATTTCAAAAATAAAGAGTTTAATGCCTTCGACATAAACATGGTAGGGCTAACCATTAATCATAAATGTAACTATAAAGTTGATCCCGATGCATAGAAATAAACATTGAAGCCATGCATAGAGATATACTCTTAATCTCTAACTTTAGGAAATGGCTATACTTTGGAAATACATTTAAGACAAGCAAAACCAACAAATCACTATGGGGAAACACCTAAACATAGTATTTCAAGCTATTGGGCACTTTGAAGCAAGATAGCATAGTTTTAGGCAAGGGACGAGATCGGTACAAGACCTCCTTGGTTCAAGAAATGACGATCTAATCAATCGAAGAAAGTTTTCGAGTGGAGCTATGACTAGCCATGAGTAAGCCAAGACTTGTTTGAATAACTTTATCTTTACTTTAGTCATTTTTCTTGATACGATTTTGTTGCTATCTAACATAAGTATGGTATCGGGGATTTTAGCGATTAATTCTGAACTACCTTTGAGTTAATCGTTTTACGCTACAAGGTCCTCTTGCTGTGAGCTTATATTATGGCATTAAAATCTGGGATCTTTGGGATCTTCATAGTTGGTTTCATTTTTGATTCGGAGAGAAGAAATCTTGTTCTTCTTACGTAATTAAACCTCACTCTCGTTAACTCAGAACCTATAAGATTCAAATGACTTTCATGATAGGTTATGTATCCCTCTCATCCTCATCAACATAATTTTCATTAAAGGGTGGCCTAATTTGTTGAATTCTTTTCCTTGGTTTGTTTTGAGGTTGTTCTCTAAGTTTTAGTTCAGGTTTTACGTTTGGAGGGTTTGCGTTTGGTTGTCCCTAAGCGGTGTCTTTTTCATTCATCTTTTCCCACATTTTCGCGATGGATCTAACCAAGTCATCTGTTCTAGGATCCCAGAGAACTGAGGAGACCTCATCCTGGTATGTGACTTTATTTTCTGATGCAGTCACAGCTCTAACTAATTGGCTTATGCACTTATGGCCACTTTTTGCATTTCCTCTAAGGTAGGGGGCTCCTTGTCTCTTAGTTGATAATTCATCATGCAGGTCGAAGCCTTCGGGGAACTTTGCTAAGGTTGAGCCAAGTGGAGGTTTGAAGTGAGGTGGGAGGGCGTTATACACAGCATTTGAACCTAGTCTGCGGTATTCTTGGACACTTTCCCCATTTTCCGTTTTAGATTGTTATATTCGACGAAGATTTGAATGGGGTTCTTTACGATTTCCCCACTTATTTATGAAGGTTTGATAGAGTTATGGGAGATCGTGGATGTTGTTTTGGAGTTAAGATTTTAAACCATTTTTTGGGTTCTCATCGGAGCTTTGGGCGGCAATCCCACTCATTCGATGGTCTCAGCTTCTATTTCCATGTATTCAAAGGCATCTCTAATTCTATACATTTTTGAGCGTGTAGCCTCAATTACGGCAGTAAAAGTGTGGGATTTTGGATTGATAATTTCTTAGGATCAGGTGTGGCGATACCAGGGTGCATACCGGGCTGCCATGGCGGGGAGCTAATGGATGGTGTACAAAATGAGGGCTTGTAGGATGGCTGAGGTAGTCACAACGGTAGTGGTTTGGATGGGTGTGGCGGATGTATGGGCTAGTGATCTAATTTTGAGGCGAATGCAGGGTGGTAGGAGCCAAAGTGATGGAGAAGGCGAAAGTCGGGAGGGAATGTATAGTAGGCGAGGCTTCTCTACTAGGACTCATGGCGAATCTAGGTAGCCAGATCGTCGAGTTTACCTTACTTTGACTTGCTTCTAAAAAACGGTTTCTTTCGATTTTAAGTCAAATGGGGAATCTGCAAGGCTGTGAGGTGCTCGAGTCTTGATCTTGCTTTACGGATGGATTCTCCGGTAGCTAAATTGCCGATTTTCGAAGCACGAAGTCTCCTCTGGGTCATCTACTATGACGAGTTTAGATTGGATGGTCTAAAGGCATAGATTCTTTGTGAAGCTAGATTTCGTGGAGCTTAGAGGATGGGTGTGGTTGTTTTGGATGGATGGCTTCTCTGGGGTTTTTACTAATGTGAAGGATGAATTCGAAAAACAAAAATGAAGACTAGTGGAGTCGCCGAGGTGGATTTCTTTGAGAACTATGATCCTGACAAAACTATCAAAGATGCTTTCGGGAAAAAATTCCTAGCAACCCTTTGAGATGAATATTTGCAAGGAAAGAGTGATTCACTTGGTTCAAACAATTTGCTAGAGGTACACATGCAGACTGACAATGGTTCTATTTGTAAGATTATTTCTGTTTATCTCCTATGTTTTAGGTGAAGTCTTGAATCGCTAAGTTATACTTAGTTTGTCCTTGATTACAGTTGCACCATAAGTTTTAAGTTTTTGGAAAGGATGAGTCAACAAAAAGGTATGGTTTATGAATTTTTTGGTTTTTTTTATGGAGTTTTTTAGGCCCTCTTTGGGCTAGTGGAGTCGCCGGGTGGAACTTGGTTTTTAAAGATGTAGCTATGGTCCACCACGATAACTAGGAAAAAGCCAATGCGGGAATGTTTTGGGGTTTTACGAGTTTCCTATATGTAGCCTTAAGGTTTATTAGAGTGTTATAAACCTTATTCATCACTTTTCTAGGGTGGAGTGAAAACAAGAGTTTACTCTAAATGATTCTATGAATTTGCCTTGCCTATTTAAATTTTGAAAGACTAATGATCTGAGGTTGCTACGTATGTACTCAGTTAGTCCCCACGCGTGATCGCCATTATGTTAGTGAGCGATGGGATAAGTCAATCAGATAGTATTCTTAAAGAATTTCTTAGAATGTTTAGGGAATCTAAGTTTGTTTGTTACTCGAGTCCCACAGTGATCACCATTATGTTAGTGAGCGGTGGGATAAGTCAATGAATGTATTCTTAAAATTACTGGAAGTCTTGGGAATCTAAGTTTTTTTGTTACTCGAGTCCCACTTGTGATCGCCATTATCTTAGGGTCAGTGATTTGGCTAATTGGCAAGCCAAATGTGGTGTAACATCAAACCAGTCTTTGGAGCCCAGGACCTAGCCTTCCTAGACTCGGAGGGAGCTCTCTCTATTTGTGTAAGGGATATCTATGTGTTTGCTTATTGTGTTCTTGATTTTAGGCTAGTTATGAAGTAGGTTTTTGGTTTGGTTTTTAGGTTGTGAGGGATGAATTGATCAAAGACTAAGATAGGTAAAAAGATGTCGGATAAAGAGAAATTTGGGCTATGGGGTCGAAAAGGTCAAGAAAGCTTTAGATAGTGATACAAGGTTACTGAAAGGGCGAGCAAGGTAAAATGGATCTTTGGGTAAAATGGAGTGGGATGGACATTAAACTTGTGAAGAACAAAAGGATTTCAAACACAAAAAGTTTAATAGCTGACTTAAACATGGTAGGGCTAACCATTAATCATGAGAAATGTAACTATAAATTGATCAGTGCATAGAAATAAACATTCAAGCCATGCATAGAGATATATGACTCTCTAAACTTTAGGAAATGGCTATTAGACTTTGAGGAAATACATTTAAGACAAAAAAACAACTCAAATCACTATGAGGAAATGCCTAGCCATAGTATTTCAAGCTGGTAAGGCACTTTGAAGCAATATGCAATAGTTTTTAGGCAAGGCGAATCGATTACAAGACCTCCCAGTTCGATAAATGACAATCTAATCAAATGAAGAAAGGTTTCAAAGGTAGAGCTATGACTAGCCATGAGTAAGCGGGCATACAGTGATCATACTTAGCATAAAACCATAAATGAAACAAGAAAACAATATTCTTGATTATCAAGAAGCGATCAAGGATTCTTTGAGATGACAAAATGGAAGAAAAACATAGAAGATATAAAGAAACGAGGAAACTTGAGGTGCCTCCAATGGCATGTCTCAAATCTATTCTCTATTTTCTTATAGCAAGTAAGAACATGGAAATATGAATGAAAACTAAACAAAATAGAGAGGGACACTATACCATTTCACCAGTCATGGAATCTGACAACGAGACCTCCTTCATCATCCAAAAACATTAGAAACTATCCAATGCATGAGACAAGTGTTTCTTCCAAGCTTGTATAACCATATATTGCTTATATTCATCAAGTTCAGCCTTGTTTACAATGAATTCTCATGGAATATAGGCGAAGGTGAGGAAAACCTCCTAGTTCAACTTGCGATCTCATTGGCCTATCCAAAATATACGATTTTGTCCTTGGGCTTTCTGTGCAAGGCACAAAATATCTAATAAAATATCTCAAAAATACTAAAAAATGAAAATATATTGACTTTTCTGTATGCCCAAAAATAGCTAAACGCACATAGGAAAAAGTCACTTTAGAAAGGTTCATTTTTTACAAAAATACTTAAGAAATATATGTGAGAAAGTCCTCGACTTGCCGGCAACTTTTTGGAGGCCTTCTCGATGTCGAAACGAGGGCCGTGATGGCTCGTTAGAAAGCTCGAATGTCTATTTTTTTGAAAAATTCTTAGTTTGCTCCAAACTAACCAATTGGGAATTAATCAAAACTAACTTTTGTGTGTAAAAAACAAAAAAATAGACTAATCGATAAACGGGGCACGGTGTGGAAAAAGTGAGTGTCTTTCGCCATTTGGGGGGGAAAATCATCTTCAAATGATATAAAAATTGCTGAGTATATGCCCCTAAAATTATGGCATCCAATGATGCCATTTTCATCCTTTGAGATGCCCCAAACAGAAATAGTGATGCCCATGAGTTTTAAACAAAAACTCAAAAAATGACAAAAAAACAAAATTTATTTGAATTTCACACAATTTTGGTGAGAATGACCTCAAAGGGCTTTTCGAAACATGTTGTGAAGCTGAGGCCAAATTTGGAGCTTTGGTGTCTTTCTTCAGATTTTGGTGCCGGGCGCCTCCTTTGAGCTTCCTTGAGCTTTTCATGTGTGGCCTTCAATTCCCGTCGGGAGTGAGCTGATTGAGATTTTTTATAGTGCTGGGGTCATCCTCGTTGAAGGTACAAATCTCTATTGGCCTTCTCAACTTCTTTCCAAGTGATCATTTACCTCTCAAGTCATGCTTCTCGAGTGTTCTCTATCTCTTGGGTGAACAAAGTAGTGAGAGGAATGAATAGATTGGAGGGAGCCTTCTTCCTCCTTTTGTTTCTCAAGGGCACACTAGGAGTCCCATGGTTCTTGGCCTCTTTCTCTGGTGATCTTCATCTTAGCTATCCTTGAACTCACCCATGAGTTCTTCCAATTTAACTTGCACCTTAGGCCTCTTTTTTGTATTTGATGGCCCAGTCCTCATATCACATGTGGATACTCATCGATTTTATTTTGAATTTGCAAAAAATGATTGAAGTTTCTAGCCCTTTCTAGATGTTTGTCCTCAAAGCATCAATTGGCTTTCTCTATTGATCAGAGATCCTCCTGGATTCGAGCCTCATTGTCGGCTATCATCACTTTGGATTTGAATGATGTCGAAGTCCTCTCCTTTTCATGTTTGCTTTCTTCTTTCTCCTTTCCTTTGTTTTTGGTTAGCCTTCTTGGTCTTCCTCCCCTCTTGGGTAATTCGGCCTGATGGGCTTCTTGGGAAATTTCCCCCTTGCTTCGGAGGGCCCTAGTAACATTTGGAGTTACGACACCCCAGGCTTCTTCCTTGATGTCAGAGGCTTGGCCACTTTTGGAGAAGAGAGCATGGCCCTTGCCTAGGAGAGGCGACTAGCACATGCTCTATTGGCTCTTTGCCTTGTTACTTTCCTCATCATTCTTGCTGCTTGTCTTAGTTTTCTTCATGGATGCCTTGGTTGTCCTCTTGCATTTCTTTTAGGGCTGCCCTCTTTACTTTTCCTTTGCTATCTTTAGGACTTTGAGCCTACATCTCTACAATGTTTTGAACTTCATCCTCATCCTTTTTCCTGCTTTGTGAGGCTACCCGATTTCCTCATCGAAATGCTCGATCTCCTCATCATTTCCTTCCTCAACATTTTGAGTTTGTTCATGATGTCCCTTCTTCCCTTGCTGCCTTGCTTCATCATCATGTTGTTGTTGTTCATCTTCATTTTTAAATTGCTCATCATCATGTTGTTTCTCATCATCATGTTCTTCTTCATCATGCCCTTCTTCCCCTTGTTGCTCTACCTCAACGTGCTCTTCTTCCCCTTCTTGCCTTTGTTTCATCATGCGGTTGTTCATCTTGCTCTTCCTCCTCTTACTCATGCTCTTCTTCATGTTCAATGGGAAATTTAGGTTTCTTGGGAATGGGCTTGCTTGAAGGCGAAGGGTGGTGAGTGGAAGGTGAAGGAGATGTATGGAATGGAAAGACAGTGTGAAATCCGGATGTGCAATGAAAGTATCCCAAGAGATTTCCTTCTTCTCAAGTGATGAAGAATGATAACCTTGATGAGGAATGATGGAAGAGGCAAGTTAATTTGGTGAAGGAGGTTTTTCGAACGATTAGGCCATTTTTTCTCAATACTTCTATGGAGGAAGAAAGGAGATTTAACAATTTGGCTCTGCTGAAATGCATGAGCAACCGAACATGGTAGGCATAGACCGGGAGAATCTTTCCTCGCAAGTGAAGTATTTCATGATTATCTTCATGAGGGCATAACTATTCAACGGATATGAGAAGGGAAAGATGGATGGACATTTATCTCAATGCTCGGGCTTCAAAAGGTTTGTACTATTCGAGTCTAGGTGGCTTTGTTTAAACCACTTCTCTCAGGCAGGGATTTTAGTGGCCTTGAAAATGGACCTAGGAGAGAACTTGAAATCCAAGCCTACCAGGCTGAAAATGCTTCTCTTGAAATCTCAAAGCACAAAGAGATAGTAATTCGAGGAATAACTTTTCACCTCATAGCACTTGCTGAAAGAGCTCTAGGCACTTGACCTCATGAAAGTTAAACGGAATTTGATGGATGAGCATTTACCTCTTCGGTTGAAACGGGCTCAAACCTCCTATAAAGGCTACTTCTACTGTCCTACACAGGAGGCATTTGTTTTGGATACTCTTTGTTGACTGACAAAACAATTTGTCTCAAATGGTCCTTGAAATGGCTTCTCCAAACACGCCCCCTGTCCTCCTTATAAATCCTTGTTGTCCTTTTTTATGCCAAACAACAAGTATTTGTCAAATGAAACAAACTCAATCTTATCCTTGTGTTTGGGAAAAGTCTTTGAAAAGAGATGTTTGTGGTTTCTTGTTTAGTCTTTGTGTTTTGTGAAACAAAAATAGCCTTCCCCCAAACAATACTCTTGATGCTCACTAGTTTTTACATGCAAAGGTAGACAAAACACCCTTGAGTTATCTTTGAGAAACCTTTCAATCACGGACTTTGATTTTTGGATTATGGAGGCTGCACAAAGTTTTCTTTTACCATACGGGAGAGGTCACTTTTCAAATGACAAGCTTTCACCTTATAAACACTGTTTTCACCTTTATAAACCTTGCTGCAACCAGATTGGAGACGGGGGTTATTTTTGTTTTACACCCTTGTTAGGACACCTTATGACAACTTGAAACCTCTACCCACTTTGTGTTTTATATCTTGTCATTATTATATGGTTTATCATTTTTTCTTGAAGGCATTTTTAGGCCTTTTTGGAAACTAATACAAGCACACCCTACCTATATTGTAACAATGTTGTAACACAATAACAAACAACCTTGATTTTCTACCAAGAACTCCACTTGTCCGATCAACATTTTAGTCTTGGAAAAACATGGTATCAATACCCCTTTAAATTTCAAATGCACCAAGGGGCTACGAAAAATACCTTGAAGATGGCTTATGGCCCTTTTTTTATGGCTTGAGTCCCAAGACTCTTTGAAAGCATTTTTTGGATGTTTAAACGGGAGCGGCACGTTCGCGGAAAAAAGCGCGGTGGAGGTGTCGGGTTGGCCTTCGGAGGCGGAGTTGGTGGCCAAGTTTGCGGGCGCGCCGTGCAACTATAATAAGCTCTGTGCATTTTTCTCCCCGGGCGCGTTGCACGCTTTTCCGGTATGCCGCGTAAGTTTTAAGCGTGAAAAAAACTTCTGAAATTTGCTCGAAGCTCCTCGTTTCTCCGAGTGGGTAGCCGAGTTGTTGTTTTGGTTGCTTTGAATTTCGCAAGTGAGACTTTGCTTCGGTCGATTACTCCTTTAAAGTCGAAAAGCCAACCACCTTTTGAAGTAACTTTATGAGGTTTTGGATGCTACGAAGGCCCTTTTTTTGTTGTCAAAAAATGAGTCACTTAACCTATATTATTTCATCACTCTTAAAAATATTGCAAATGCCCATGCTTTCGGTTTTAAATGTTGTGGACAAACTTCTCCACTTTGTCTCTCTACCTCTTTGTCCTTTAAAGGAAAAAGCTTGACAAATTCGGCAATACAGTCACTATTTTCCTATATCTCCTCCTTAAAAGAAAACTTGCCTGAAACCAAACAAATGATTGTAGATTACATCTTTTGAATGATATTTCTCTTTATTTGGTGGATGAAACTTAGTTGCATTCACCTAGGTTTACAATCATAGATTTTATCGAAAGGAAATCCTTTAAAAACCCCTCCTACAATCAAATACAACGGCAAGGTATTTTTACTTGCTTTCATAAAGAAAAAGGCCTTTGTTTGTGAGAGTGGCATGTTTCATTCTTTAGTGTTGTCTCTAAATTCAAAACACTTTCCATATCCTTTCTTACATACATAATTTTATCCAAGCTGTCACACAGCTTTAGATTACCTTTTTGAAGGAGATCTCTGATAGAAGTAAAACCAAACCTCTTTGATTATCATAATATCACTACTTGGCCATATGCTTAACAACATTTTTACTCATAATCACCCAATTGTTTCCCCTTTACTTAAACTCACTGTCAGTGAAAACATATAATCAATCTTTGAAACACCAGCAGTATGTTAGTGGCTTTCATCTATTGGAGAACAAGGTGTATTTAAAGACTAATTACTGACATTGTTAGCCTTGTGCCCTTAAATAGAGCCATACCTCTGTTCACGGCCCTCCCCGCTATTAAATGAAGGAGGCCTTAACCAATGACCTAACCATCTTGCTCATACTTGGAGGAGGTTTTGCATAGTCATCCAACCCTCTTGCTCATGTTTGGAGGAGGTTTTCTCGGTCATTTAACCCTCTGCTCATGTTTTGGAGGAGGTTTTCTCGGTCATTCAACCCTATGCTCATGCTTGGAGGAGGTTTTTACACGGTGATTCCATTTCATCTTCTTTGTGGTGTCATCTTTCCTTTCTTTGCCTATTCATAGTTAATAAAATAAAAGTGACAAATTGACAATATGCCATGAGAGGCATTTTCTCTCACGAGATATAGCCAATCTTTCTTGTTAAAATACTTTTATACCTTTAGACATCGAAACCTTTGACCCGATTATCGCAGTATTACTTGTTGTTCATAAGTCACTAGCCTTTTGACTTTGTTTGCGGAGCTCTAAACAAATACCTCATCCGATTACTTGCATCAGACTCAAAACCACATGAAATGATTGTCTTCTCATGTTAAGTTTAATAATGTCTTCTGGAACAACTGGTACACTTGCTCTTGAAGAACTGGCTCCTTTGTAAGTGCTATTAGTTGGACCTGTGGCATATGTATTAGACATCGGCTTGTTAATTGTACGACTTAAGCGGTATCAAACTTTATTTGCATAATAGGAAGGTTATCTATGGTTGGTTGATATTAGACGAGAGGTTCTTTTGGCTTTAGGATAGTTTTCCAAGGGAGGATTGCCTAAAGCGCCACTACCTAACTTAGGGAGACTTTTAGACAGATTTGGAGTATTCTCTTTGGATCTGATGGAATGAGTTTGTATGAGGCGAGACTAGATAGGGCTTGAAAATTAGGTTTTATCTCATCATGGGCTGATTTTAAAAGGTAGGAGGCAAAAATGTTTATGGGTGTTTCTGCATTTGGAAAATTTGACAAATTGGAGATCCATTGCTAGAAAACTTGGCTTTAAAAACTAGTCATCATCGATAGGTGAAAAAGGGCGTGACTAACGGTGGCTCCATTTGGGGAGGGTAGCTCCTTTTCGGGAGGTGTCAAAATTTCGGATCTCAGTTCTTTGAAGACCAGTTCAGCTATCCATTGGGAAAATTTCTTTCTTCCTTGATGCTATTTACGAAAATTAATGACATGTTTAGCATCAACGATATTTCTACCTAGCCCAGCCATATTTCCTACATTTTTTATTCTTTTGGTGCATTTAGACAAGCAACCCTTTGACATAATATTTTTGAAAAAATAATACTATCCAATTCTACATATATACTGTCGGGAGTTACGATTAGGCGATGAACTCCTTCGTTTTCTCTACCTATCTTTGAATCGTATCGAGTTAAGTTGTTTGACGGGATTTTATTCTCTAATCCCAAACATGAAATTGAAAAATGACCCGAATAAGGATTAGACGATGCGATTTGTCATGTACTTGTGGCATGAAAGACAGGCGCACACAAAATATTATTTTGCATAAAATGAAATCTAGAAAAAACAAGGCTAGGATACACAAATTTGTTTTTCATTCTGCTTTCCTCTTTGGTTGTTTTGAGCATGGAACCGGTATCTTTTCCTAATCTACTCTCTTTGATAAGTCAAGCTTACACAATGTTGACTATCTTTCGTCTCACTAACTTATCAACAAATAAATTTAAAACATGTTCGGTTATGATTAGGCTAGATAAACTGAACAAGACATTTGTGAGCACTAATTAAGGCCATTTAGACTCGCATGCTTTCAGAATGACTATTTTTTGAACATGAGACTTTCTTTTCTATTTTTCAAACCACCCTCTTTCTTTTTTCTATTGTTTTTGAATTTTTTGTTTTTGATTTATTTTTCAAACAATGGTATATACAATGATTGAAATGTTTTAACTTAGGAAATCTTGGAAATGGTGAAACTTAAGCATCTTATCTTCATAAGGATCTCCTACCACTCTTGGGTCTCGAGTTCTTGAAAAGAAAAATTTGGAAAATTTTTCTCTTTCGAAGCATGACATAAGGATTCATGCATGAATCTCTAAACAACCCGCGTATCTTATTGTACCTCTTTATACCTTTTGATTTCCACTCCTTCTTTTGTTGTACATCTTTTTTCAAATAATCTGAGATATTCCTTGTCATTTTTGAAGTATATGATGGCATCATCAAGGTATGTCAGAATGGAGAAATTTAGAGCTTGGAAACATGGCTTTTAGGAGCATGTTTTTGATATCTGGTGGTTTTGCAATCCTGGGTTTGAGGATGGAACTACTTCGGTATACTTGAAAAATTCTTTGAAATTTTGTCGTTTTGCAAGGGAATTATTTGGCTATAACCTGAAACATCATCTTGCAAGGCCATGATTAAGCACTTATCATTGGTATATCATGGTCTTATGGGTAGGAAGGATAAAATTTCTGTCACAAGGGTGTGTATTAGTGTTTCTAAATCAAAACGGAGACCTATGACCGGCTATTTTATCTTTGAATATTAATATTTGGTCTAGATTTTTTGTATTTTTCTTTTGTCGAAGTTGTTTCTTGGAGTGATGGTAGTGGCATAGTGTTTCTCACTATTTTCTCTATATAGTAGTATTTTGGGCAGATTGCGAATTCTAGTGTAGTTCTAGTCTTTGGTGGAGTGGCGAGAATGTTAGCTAGTTCAAGCGGCTCAGGTATATTTGAAGTTTGCAATCAACATATCCTTTCATAAAGTTTTATCGAGACATTTTTTCTGGATTTTTTAGTTCTTGTTATGGCTGATCGAGTTTCATTTGAAGGGGTAGAGTTATCTTGTTGGCAAATCTTAAGGTATGGTAAGAACTGATACGCTTCACATACGATTCCAGAAAGGTTTGTGATATGCAGTCTTCTAATGCCTCTTGTTATGAAAAAGTCTCTGATGTTGCTATGATGTTTGCCTAGGTTTGAGAAATTTGCTTGATGGTACATAATGGTTTGTGCTAGCTAGCATATTCTTGTTTCAAAAGGAACAAACTCTCTTTCCTCAGAACCTGTCTTCTCATGGTCATGATAATTTTTGATGTCTAGTTCATCATAGAGAACAGGGTGGGCGATGTAGACAGGTCTAAGTTTGTTTCAAATCCTTCTAACTTTTCTTCAATGTCCTCATCGGTGTGTAAAATGAAAGAGTTGGTCAGATACGAAAATTTTATCGAGATGTTATACGGCCTTTCTTAGTATGATCATATATTTCATGTGTGATTCAGGATAAAGTATTCTAGTTTGTTCAAATACAGAATAGTGGCATAAGATATATCAAGTTGAATATTCCACTGAAGCTTAGCTCCTCGAATCACGGATAAAGCATTCCATACTTGGGAGGGATAATACACTACCACCTATGTCCATGATTAGGTGTTTACGGGTACTTGGGCCAAGTTTGAAACAAAGATCTTTGATTAAGCCTAGACTTGACTCTACTCGAATCAAATGAATATAATTCTTTATATGGTCTTGTTATTTCTAGGCCTAATCTTTCCATCACAACCTTTGGCATGAGATTATGCGAGGCCCCGAGTCTAGCATGGCATTGTGTAGGATTTGGTCGTGGATATTCGAGGCGATGTAAAAGGGAAGAGTGGTTCCTTCTTGGAATTTCCCTTCTATTTTTTGGACCAAACAATACTTGAGTGTCATCGGCTAGATTGGTGTTTTGCATCATTTCCTATATTGAGTTGTACACAAACTTGGGATTTATAAGATATTTGGGTGATAAGTTCGGTGAGGGGCATGGTAATATTTATTTGAGATTTCTCCCTCAAAGCTGAAGGGTGCTTGTAGTTTAGACGAGGTTTGCTTCGAGTTTTTCAGCCATGAATTTCTCTATGTTAGAGTTCTTGACTTTGTTTTGGGATTTTAACCATCTCGGGAATCTTGGTGGAGTTATTGGGAGAATCTAAGCCAAGACTTGTTTGAATAGCCCTTATCTTTACTTTGGTCATTTTTCTTGATCACAATTTTGTTGCTATCTCTTGCTTTTTTAAGTATGGCATCGGGGATTTTAGCCGGTGTTTGAACTACCTTTCTTGGAGTTGTCTGGTTTTTACGCTTCTAAGGTCATACTACACAATGACCCATTATGGAATTCGAAAATCTATAAGCGGGATCTTCGGGATCTTCATAGTTGGTTTCATTTTGATTTGGAGAGAAAGCTTGTTCTTCTTTTTTGTGAGGTAAACCTCCTCTCGTTATCGGAACATATAAGATTCAAATGACTTTCATCAATTGGTTATATGTCCTCATCCTCATCAACATAATTTTCATTAAAGGGTGGCCTAATTTGTTGGTCATTTTCCCTTGGTTTTGTTTGAGGTTTTTCTCTCTAAAGCTGGTTCGGTTTTGTTTGGAGGGTTTGGTACAGTTTGTCCCTAATGGTGTCTTTTCATTCATCTTTTTCCCAAATTTGTGATGGATCTAACCAAGTCATCTATTCTAGGATCTAAGGAAGGAAATTTGAAGGAAGACCTCATCTGGTATGTGACTTTCTTTCTAGCTCTGGTCCTAGCTCTTTTACTAATTTGGCTTATTTGCACTTATGGCCACTTTTTGCATTTCCTCTAAGGTAGGGGGTCCTTGTCTATTAGTTAATAATTCATGTATGGGTGAAGCCTTGAGGAGCTGCTAAAGTGATCAGTGAGTTTAAGTGAGGTGGGAGGGCATTATACACCTTTGACCCAGACCTAGTGCGGTGATTCTTGGACACTTTCCCCATTTTCCGTTTTAGATTGTTATATTCGACGGGATTTGAATGGGGTTCTTTCGATTTCCCACTTATTTATGAAGGTTTGGTAGAGTTCTGGAAGATCGTGGATCTTTGTTTGGAGTTAAGCTTTTAAACCATTTTTTGGGTTCTCCGCCCGGGCTTTAGTGAACATCCTCGTCCCGTGGTCTCTTCTATTTCCATGTATTCAAAGGCATCGCTAATTCTATCTACATGTTTTTAGTATTTAGTAGCCTCAACTACGGTAAGTCTGGGATTAAAATTGATATTCATTTTTTAAAAGACCCAAAGGTGTGGCAATACCAAGGGTGAATGCAGTACATACATGGCGGGAGCTAATGGATGGTGTTCAAAATGAGGCTTGTAGGATATTTGAGGTGATACGAATAGTAGTGGTTTGGATGGGTGTGGCGGATGTACTTGAGCTAGTGATACGATTTTAGGCAGTCTGGGGTGGTAGGAGCCAAAGTGATGGAGAAGGCGAAAGTCGGGAGGTGCCAGTAGGCTTCTCCTACTAGGACTCTGTGGCGAATCTGAGGGCGCAAGATCGTCGAAGTTTACCTTACTTTGTGATTTTCTTCTAAAAAGGGTTTTGCTGATTTTAAGTCAAATGGGGAATCTGCAAAGGATGTGAAATTCCTTTCAGTGCTGATCTTGCTTTTTCTGATGGACCTATCGGTAGCTAAATTGCCGGTTTGGAAGCTTGCCACGGCATCTTCTCTGGGTCATCTACTATGATAGGGATTTAGATGCAGATGAAGTCTGAGTATAGATTCTTTGTGAAGCGAGATTTCGTATTCGAGGAGCTTAGAGAGGATGGAATTTGTGGTTGTTTTTGGATGGATGAAGCTACTCTAAGTGTTTTTACTAATGTGAAGGATGGTCAAAACAAAAATGAAGACTAGTGGGTACAGTGGATTTCTTTGGAGACTATGATCCTGCTCAAAACTATCAAAGATGCTTTCGGGGAAAAGTCTTCCTAGCAACCTTTGAGATGAAGATTTGCAAGGAAAGGTGATTCACTTGGTTCAAATAGTTTGCTAGGCTGTCTGAACAAACCCAATGGTTCTATTTGTAAGATTATTTAAATTTTATCTCCTATGTTTAGGTAAGGAAGTCTTATTTGAATCGCTAAGTTACACTTAGTTTGTCACGCGATTACGAGATTTTGCACCATAAGTTTTAAGTTTTTGGGGAAAGGATGAGTCAACAAAAAGGTATGGTTTATGAAATTTTTTGGTTTATGGAATTTATTAGGCCCTCTTGGAGGTAATTGATCGCCGGGTGGAACTTGGTTGTTTTAAAGATGTAGCTATGGTCCACAGTAACTAGGAAAATCCAATCACAGGGAATGTTTTGGGGTTTTACGAGTTTCTATGTAGCCTTAAGGTTTATTAGAGTGTTAAACCTTTGATTCATCACTTTGCTAGGGTGGTGAAAACAAAAAGAGTTTACTCTAAATGATTCTGAATTTAGCACTGTTTAAATTTTTGAAAGACTAATGAATCTACAAGAGTTTGCTAGGCTGAAATTTATGTACTCGGTTAGTCCCACCATGATCGCCATTATGTTCGTGAGCAATGGGATAAGTCAATCAGATAGTATTCTTAAAATTTTGCTAGAATGTTTAGGGAATCTAAGTTTGTTTGTTACTTTCAGTCCACCGTGATCGCCATTATGTTAGTGGCTTGATGGGATAAGTAAATGGAATCAAGTATTCTTAAGACTCTTGGAATGTTTGGAATCTAAGTTTTTGCGAGAGTCCCACCGTGATCGCCATTATCTTAGGGTCACGTAATTTGGCTAATTGGCAAACCAAATGACGGTGTAACATCAAACAGTCTTTGGAGCCCAAGGACCTAGCCTTCCTAGGCATAAAGGGCTCTCTCTATTTATTGTAGGGATATGTATGTGTTTGTTATTGTGGTCTTGATTTTAGTTAAGAAGTAGGTTTTGGTTTGGTAGGTTGTGAGGGATGGGTGATCGAAGACTAAGATAGGTAAAAAGATGTAGATAAGCTGGAATATGGGGTCGAAAAAGGTCAAAGCTTTTAGATAGTGATACAAGGTTGTTGAAGGGCTGGTTGGAGTGAGGTAAAATGGAGTGGGATGGACATTAAACTTGTGAAGAACAAAGGATTTCAAACATAAAAAGTGCAATAGCTGACATAAACATGGTAGGGCTAACCATTAATCATGAGAAATGTAACTATAAAGCGATCAATGCATAGAAATAAACATTCAAGCCATGCATAGAGATATGACTCTCTAACTTTAGGAAATGGCTATTAGACTTTGGGAAATACATTTAAGACAAAAAAACAACTCAAATCACTATGAGGAAATGCCTAAGCATAGTACAAGCTATTGGGCACTTTGAAGCAAAGATGGCATAGTTTTAGGCAAGGAGACCAAGATCGGTACAAAACCTCCTTGGTTGAGAAATGACAATCTAATCGATCGAAAGAAAGGTTTCAAAGGTAGATCTATGACTAGCCATGAGTAGCGGGGCATACGAGTGAATCATACTTAGCATGCATAAAAACCATAAATGAAACAAGCAAACAATATTCTTGATTATCAAAGAGCAATCAAAGGATTCTTTGAGATGACTAGACGGAAGAAAACATAGAAGCTATAAAGAAATAGGAAAATTGAGGGATCCTCGAAGGGCATGTCTCAAATCTATTCTCTCATTGTCTTATAGCGAGCGAGAACATGGAAATATGAATGAAAACCCAAACAAAATAGAGAGGGACACTATACCATTTTACCAAGTCATGGAATCCAACATGAGACCTCCTTCATCATCCAAAAACATTCGAGAAACTATCAATGCCGCCCATTCAATGTTTCTTCCAAGCTTGTATAACCATATATTGCTTCTATTCATGTTCAGCCTTGTTTACACAATGAATTCTCATGGAATATATAGGCCAAAGTGAGGAAAACCTCCTAGTTCAACCTGCAATCTCATGGCCTACACAAAATATCTAATAAAATATCTCAAAAAATGCTAAAAAAGGAAAATATATTGACTTTTCATAACTAATCATGCCCAAAAATAGCTAAGCCTACATGAGGAAAAGTCACTTTAGAAAGGTTCATTTTTGCAAAAATACTTAGAAATATCATACGAAAGTCCTCGACTTGCAACCTTTGGAGGCCTTCCGATGTGAATTACGTATTCGCTCGTTGGAAAGCTTCTGAATGTCTATTTTTTGAAAAATACTTATTTTTCTCAAAGGAGCACTAGAAGTCCATAAAAAACTGACCTTTCTGTAAAAAACGAAAAAATAGACCTTCTTTGATAAACGGGGCGAGTGTGGAAAAAGTGAGTGTCTTTTCGCCATTTTGGGGGAGAAATAATCTTCAAATGATCTAAAAATTGCTGAGTATATGCCCCTGAAATTGTGGCATCCAATGATACCATTTCATCTTTTTGAAGATGCCCCAAACAGAAATGGCGATGCCCATGAGTTTTAGCCAAAAACCCAGAAAATGACAAAAAACCAAATTTGTTGAATTTCGCCCAATTTTGAGTGAGCATGACCCTCAAGGGTTTTCAGGAAACATCTTTTGTGAAGCTAAGGCCAAATTTGGAGCTTTGGGGGTGTCTTTCTTGAATTTTGGTGTCGGGGCGCTGGCTTCAGCAGGTTTTTCTGTGTGGCCTTAAATTCGTAAATGAGAGCTGATTGAGCTTTTTATAGTGCCTGGTCATCCTCCATTGAAGACTAAAAATCTCTATTGGCCTTATCCAACTTATTTTTCATTTGATCATTTACCCTCTCAATCCATGTTTCTCGGTGTTCTCTATCTCTTGGGTGAACAAAGTAGTGAGAGGAATGGGTGGAGAAAGGCTGACTTCTTCCTCCTTTTGTTTCTCGAGGGCTTTTCGAGTCCCATGGTTATTGGCCTCTTTCTCTTAGGTTGATCTTCATCTTCTCTATCCTTGAACTCACCCATGAGTTCTTCAATTTGCTTGCACCTTGGAGGCCTCTTTTTTGTATTTGATGACCCGGAGTCTCATATACCGCCATGTGGACACTCATGCATTTGTTTATTTTGAATTTGCGAAAAGTGATTAAAGTTTCTAGCCTTTCTAGATCTATCCTCAAAGCATCAATTTGGCTTTCTCTATTGATCAAGAGAGTCTCTAGGATTCGGGCCTCATTTTCGCTATCATCATTTTGGATTTGAATGATGTCGAAGTCCCTCTGCTTTTTCATGGGTTGCTTTTCTTCTTTCTCCTTTCCTTTTCTTCAGGTAACCTTCTTGGTCTTCCTCCTCTTGGGTCATTTGACAACGGGCTTCTTGGGCAATTTCCCCTTGCTTCGGAGGGCCAGAATGACATTTGGAGTTACAACTCTATGCACCCTTTTCCTTGTCTTGGGGCTTAGCCACTTTTGGAGAGAATAAACACTGCCTAGGAGAAACTAGCACATGATCTATTGGCTCTTTTTCCCTTGTTACTTTCCTCATCATTCTTGCCAAATGTGATTTCTTCATGGATGCCTTAATTGTCCTCTTGCATTTTCTTTTTTGAGGGCTTCCCTCTTTACTGCTATCTTTAGGACTTTGAGGCTCTGTCTCTACAATGTTTGGAGCTTCATCCTCATCCTTTTTGCTACTATAGGGGCTGATGTCCTCATCGGAAATGCTCAATCTCCTCATCATTTCCTTCCTCATTGTTTTGAGTTTGCTCATGGCGGCGCCCTTCTTCCTTCTTCCACTCTGCCTCAACGTATAACTGTCTTCCCTTGTTGCCTGTTTCGCTCATGTTGTTGCTCATCTTGCTCTTCCTCCTCTTGCTCATGCTTTTCTTCTGTTGATAGGAAATTTGGAGTTTCTTTGGAATGGGCTTGCTTGAAGAAGGCGAGGGTGGTGAGTGGAAGGTGAGATGTATGGAATGAGAGGAGCAGTGGTGAAATCGAGATGTCTGATAGAAATTATCCCAAGAGATTTCCTTCTTCTCAAGGCGATGCATAATTATCAACTTGGTAGGGAATGATGGAAGAGGCAAGTTGACTGAGGAGGTTTTTGAGCAGTGGAGGCCATTTTCTCAATAATTCTATGGAGGAAGAAATGGAAATTTAACAATTTGGCTACGGTGAAATGCATGAGCAACCAACTATGGTAGGCATAGACTCGGGAGAATCTTCCCTCGCAAGTGAAGTATTTCACTTGATTATCTTCATGAGCATAACTGTTCAACAAATATGAGAAGGGAAAAATGGATGGATATGTATCTCTATGCTCGGGCAGGTTTTTACTATTCTTAGTCTAGGTGGCTTTGTTTAAACCATACTCTCCAACATAAGGGATTTTGGTGGCCTTGAAAATGGACCTAGGGAAGGCAGAAATCCAAGCACACTTGGTGAAAATGCTTCTCTTGAAATCTCAAAGCACAAGATGTGTCAAATGGGAATAGATTTTCACCTCCTACACCCTTTGACAAAACTCTAGGCACCCAACCTCATGAAAGTTAAAACGGGAGTGATGGATGAGCATTTACCTCTTGATTGAAACGGGCTCAAACCTCATGAAGGCCTTCTACTTTCTACTTGACATTTTGTTTTGAATACTCTTTTATTGACGAAACAATTTGTCTCAAATGGTCCTTGAAATTGCTTCTCAAGCACGCCCCTGTCCTCCTTATAAATCACTATTGTCCTCTTTTATGCCAAACAACAGAGTATTGTCAAATGAAACAAACTCGTCTTATGCTTGTGTTTGGGCAAAGTATTTGAAAAGAGATTTTTGTGGTTTCTTGTTTGAACGAGGATCTTTTTGTCAGAGCAAAACAAACAGCCTTCCCAGATGTCTCTTATCTTGCTCCTTGGTCTCTATACATCTTGTACCATATCGAGAGGTCACTTTTAAAATGACAAACTTTCACTGCTTATAAACACTTTTTCACCTTATAAATATTTGCTCACCTTAGATTTTGCGAGATAGGGGTTATTTTTGTTTTCTACTTGTTGGACCTTTCTGGCAAACCTCTGTGTGTTTTCTTGTCTTGTCATTACTATGGTTTATCACTTTGCTTGAAAGGTAGTTTTAGGCCTTTTGAAATGATACAAACACACCCTACCTATATATGCTAATCTTTGGCAACATGGTAACAAACAACCTTGATTTTCTGCAAGACTCCCTCTCAATCAACTTTGTTTTATTCTTGGAAAAACATGGTATCATCACCCCTTTATAATTTCAAATGCACCAAGGGGGCAATAGAAAAATACACCAGAAGATAGCTTATGGATCTTGTTTGATGAATTGAGTAGGTCCTAAAGACTCTTTGAAAGATTTACTTTGGATGTTTAAACGGGCGCTGAAAACAATTCATAAACCATACCACCATGCGGTAGAGGGTGTCGAGTCTCGGCCTTCGGGCGGAGTTGGTGATCGAGCGCTTCTGAGCGCGCGCGCAACTATATAACCTCTGTGTATTTTCTCCCCCGGGCGCCTTGTCGTTTAGCTGAAAAACTCTGTTTTCGAAGCTCCTCGTTTCTCCCGATGGGCAACCCGAAGTTGTTGTTTGGTTTCTTTGAATTTACATAGAGTGAGACTTTACCAGGTCAATTACTCCCTTCAAGAAGTCAGAAAAAGCCAACCACCTTTTGAAACTAATTTATGAGGGTTTTGGATGCTCTGAGAAGGCCCTTTTTGTGTTGTCAAAACAGTCCTTAACCTATATTATTTCATCACTCTTCAAAATATTTCAAATGCCCATGCTTTGGTTTAAATGTTAGACCAAACCTCCACTATCTCTCTATCTCTATCCTTTAAAAGAAAAGCTTCACAAAGTCTTGACAACCCTATCCTTTGTTTGCCTATATCTCCTCCTTAAAAGAAAACTTTCTCAAAACCAAATAAATGATTATAGATGCATCTTTTGAATGATTTTCTCCTCTTTATTTGTGGGTGAAACAGGTTATTCTACTGGTTTACAATCATTTGTTTATCAAAAAGTCTTTAAAAACCTCCTACAATCCATTACTTAATGAGTATTTTTACTTGTTTTCATAAAGCAAGGCCTTTGTTGTGATAGTGGCATGTTTCATTTGCTGCGAATTTGTCTCTGAATTCAAACACTTATATCTTTCTTACATACATGTAAATTTGTCAAGCTTTGTCACTTTAGCTTTAGATTACCTTTTGAAGGAGATCTCCGATCAGAAAGTAAAACCCAAACCCCTTTGATTATCATAATATCCTTTGCTTGGCCATGTAACAACATTTTTTACTCACCAATCACCCAATTGTTTCCCACTTGCACTTAAAATCTACTTTTCAATTGAGTAAGCATATAATCAATCTTTATTACCTACTTGTTGTGTTAGTGGCTTTCATTTATTGACAGGTGTAAACAAGTTTTTAAAACTAATTGAAACATTGTTAGCCTTGTGCCCTTAAATGAGGGGCCATACCTCTATTCGGCCTTAACTAGTAAATGAAAAGACCTTAACCAATGACCTAACCATCTACTCATACTCAGGAGGAGGTTTGCACAATCATCCAACCCTCTTCTCATGTTTGGAGGAGGTTTTCATAGCCACTAACCTCTTATGTATGTTTGGAGGAGGTTTTCATAGTCACCCGACCCTCTGCTCATGTTTGGAGGAGGTTTTTCTCAATCATTCAACCCTCTTCTCATGCTTGGAGGAGGTTTTATATAGTGATGCCATTCATGTTGCTTTTGGTGTCATCTTTCCTTTCCTTGCCTATTCTTAGTTAAACAAATAAAAGTGACAAATTGACAATATGCCATGAGGGGAATTTCTGAGATATGTAATCCTCTTTGATACCAAAATACTTTTATGCATCTTTAGACATCGAAGCAACACTTTGACGATTATCTGCAGTATTTGTTGTTCTTAAGTCACTAACCTTTTTCACTTTGTTTATAGGCTCATTGAAATACCTCTTTGTCTTGATACTTTATCAGAGCTCAAAACCACATGGCTTGATTTTATGCTACTCATGTTAAGTTTAATAATGTCTTGGAACAACTGGTACACTTTTTCTCTTGAAAAAGACATTGAAACCTTTAAATCCACCTAATATCCAATTTGACCTACTTGGCATATGTATTCTTTGAGACATCAAGACTGTTAGTGAAGCTGACTTAGAGTGTACTCAGATTTATTGCGAATAGGAAGGTTATCTATGGCTTGGTTGATATTAGAGTAATGAGAGGTTATTTGGCTTTAGGATGGATTTTCAAAGGGAGGATGTCATATACAGCAGGAGAATTTTTAGGCGGATTTGGAGTATTCTCTTTGGAGGCGTGGACAAGTTTGTATGACTAAGACTAGATAGAATGAAAAATTAGGTTTTTTATCTCATCATGGGGCTGATTTTAAAGGTATGAGGGCAAAAATGTTTATGCGTTGTTTTTTTCTAGCGCTATAAATTTGACAAATTGGAGATCAAGCGCTAGAAAACTTGGCTTTAAAAAACTAGTCATCATCAATAGGTGAAAAAATAATGATGACTAATATATACAATATTGAGTGAATAGGGCCTTTTCCCATATCTTTTATGGAGAGAGTGCCAATGTTGGTAATTTGACCATACATCTTTCTAAATATACAATTGTCTGAAGTTATAGGTCTAGCTCAATAGAGAGAAAAGTGGTTTAAGAATAAGAAAATATAGAAAAACATGGGCACCATTCTTAAACAATTCTAAGCCAAAACCAAATTAGGACCCTTTGAAATACCAGGAACTAAATACAAGAATCAATGGAAGGGACTAGTTTCCCTGATTGAGAAATATATCACATGTAAAAGTGGCATAATGTCATATCCATATACCATTTCTTGTTGCAACATCTTAAGAAAGAGATATGTGTGACATGACTTTCTCTTTGGTTGAATGTACTAAAAATGGCTAAGAACATTACAAACAACCAGGAATGAGAGATAGTGGATTATGGGTTGCAAAAATATGGCTAGATTGGGGGAAATTCTTCATTGAGAATGTCTTTATTGAAGAGATTTTTAATGAAGATGAAGCAACAAATGATTGAAGAGAAAGTATATGGGGATTCCTACACCACATTACATCACGAGCCATAGAACAGTCCATTGGTATATCGCTGACATGAACATTTTTTAGGTAGTTTCTAATTCTGACTGCGTCTCCGGTAGGACTCGTGGTGATAACCCAAGGATACCGGATTGAATGGGATTGTTGATCAAGCTTGAATTTGCCACTAGTGAGAAACCCAAATGAATTTTCAATAATAACCAATGTGGTTGAGGTAGATGCGATGTCTTGACCTTTGGTTGGGGGTAGGAAAGTGTAGGCCCCTTTGGTAGGAAGGGAAAGGGGTGTTGCTTTGGAGGGAGGTAAAACCATGATGTTGTGTTTCTTGGTAAAAATAATGTAGATCATTGAGAACATGAATCATGAATCACAATGAAGGTAAATTCCTCGGGCTTAAAGAGCGAGGTGATCTTGGAGTAAAGAAACCGATTGCATATCTCGACTCTAAAGTTGTGTTTAGGATGTAGTGTTGATAGTGTAAATACGAGGAACTAGATAATTTCACAATTTAAGTAATACGATGTTGAAATTTCTAATTTAATATGGTGTTGACAGTGACAGCCATCGGAGATAGCTAATCTCACAAAATTGCATAATTTTTCTTTTCGATACTTTTTAGTTGTTGTCATTGTTGGTTTTATGGAAAAATTAGCGGTCTTTATGCAATACCATCCAAAATATTTAAATCAATTTATACTACTAGCTTCTTGGCATTAGGGTTTGATAAACCATTAAGGCGTTAGGGTATTAATCCTTACAAATTCATACCAAATTAAATTAGAAATCTAATTAGCTAGTTTTGAAATTAGGCAAGTTTAAATCCCACAGTTGGCATGGCTTCCCATGCTAAAACAAATCCTCAAATCAAATTTATTTATAAACCCATTGCCATAAAATATAGCGATCAGCCTTGGGGTTCCTCGAATGCTCTGTCTACATTCATTAACCTAGCCTATGATTGAATTAGCGATTGGGAAGTAACCCCAGCATTGATAGTAATAAACTTTGCATCATTGATCAAATTTTTTGAAATAGACCCGGAGTTCAAGGCCCTCGATCGAAGCCTAGGCAGGCGCCTACTTGAAAAACATGGCACTAGCTTTTGCAAATAAAAAGGCCCCGAGGGCTCCAGCGAAAACAAAAAGTGGAGAGCGAAGTACGGAACTGCCTCGTGCCTTGTATTTTTAATGAAAATTACCCTACACCCTTCGAATTGTTGATAGCATGAGAAATGTGGATATTGTGCCTAAAAAAATAATTTGATTTTAATAGAAATTTAGATATTGTTTGTGAGGAAATTAAGGTAATAATGGCTTCTATAGAAAATTTCTATATTGTAGGTAAAGAAAATAAGGAAATTTTTTTTGGGGATAATTTGACTCTTGATACTGGCATACCGGGATGATTGACTAAATATTAAGTTGCCAAACATTACTTTCCGTAAAGGAGCTAAGGAGAATAGAATTCTAACGTAGGAATAAATTAAGTTTATCTCTCCTTTGTATGACGACTTTCAAACATTGAACTATTTTTATTTTGTAATATATTACCATGGATATCATCAACTTGTTGACCACGGTATAAACAAAAGAGATTAATATATACATACTCCAACTTCTTATGTTCTCTTGCTGAAGTCTTCCATGGGTAAAAACAATAATATCCGCTAAACATTGCACCTTCTCTCCTCTTGTGGGGTTCCTTTGGCCCTATGCATTTTGAGTACGAGATTCATAGCGAGTTTACATTTCATCTTTAAATTCATTTTTTATAGTTATGAATAGATTTAGTTTGGTTCCACATGCGGGTTTTATGTGGTATTGAGCAACATTTTGGCTACAAACGATGTGAGATTCTAGTTACGAAAACATTTATTTTTGTTTTGGCTACAAATGATGTGAACAATGCATTCAGTTAGATTGAGAGTTCGTTTCGTGGGAGCAACAAGGGGCGATTGTTGTTAGGTGGAGAAGTTGCATACATAGGACCGATTCCGGAAATTTTGTAAATTAGTCAAACCTCACGTTGTAATTTCTAGCATACACGAAGCGGTTCCGGAGTAAGCTGTCAAAAACCTATCATTCTTCGACAATACGGGAATACTAAACCCTAGGAATTTGCCGAGAAAAGAATATCAAGCCTTGTCCACGGCCACTACTCAGTCCACTCATAGAGTATCCCACTAGCAAGAGTATCGAGCATTCTGTCACATCCACAGTCTCACAATTCCACCACAAAGACATTGGATTCTAACTATCGGGATTATATCCTACGTGCTAGAAAGAGACTTACCTGGCTAGAATCTACGTGCTCACGGTGGCCCAAATGCTTTAGCGAAAACGACAACTCTAGTGCGGAATGAAAATGTCGGTGCTCCGGTCACAGAATGTCGAGACGGGATTTTGGGGTTTTTTATAAGAATAAAACTATTGGATGAGAGTTAAAAAAATCTAGGCCGAGTTTTACAACTCTCGTCAGAGAATTTAGAGTTTATGTCATTAAAAATCTCGGAGAAAATAATTAACTCTTGTCTAAGAGTATTTTAACTCGATTGACCAATCAAATCTCAGGAAAAATTTCACCCAAATTCTAGCCATCCGCCAAAAAGTGTTTCAGACTTTGCGATTTCACCTAAAATGTTCCTATCAGGATTCAACCCTAATAGAGGGGAAAGAGGTTTTTGGTCTATATGTAGCTACGATTGGAGTCAAACTCAAGGTTGGACATCATAGAGTAGAAGGCTTGGACCTTGTACACATCATCCTTTTGCAATAAATTAAAGGCGAGTTGTAGTTATTATATAGGGATTATTGTGGAGTATAATTTTGTGACATTGTTTTTTTCTTCTATAAATCACTTTAATGAATGTTTAGTTATCCTTCTTTCCATATATTTATTTAAGTGATCTTCCTATGAGTTTAAACATAATTCTTAAAGCTTATGTGGTGTTTTGATAGAATTTCATGTTTATGTTTTAGTTATCTTCTCATAAATGAACTCATGTTTTTCATGCTCATTTTAGTGCTTTATTTCCACCCTACACTACATTGAAAACCTCAAAGTGTCCTTGAATATACCTTCCTTGCCCCTTTGTATCCCTACAAGCAAAATCTTTTGAACTTGACCTAGTTTCCTTGACCTCTCTTCGTGATCGAGCTAAACCCTAAATTTCAAAACCCGAGCTCGATACCTAGCCTAATATATTTTTACCCTCTCAGTCACCTTATTGGTTGTGAGATCATGACCCTCTCTCATTTGGTAGAGACTAGCTTACCAAATCTAAATTGGTGCAAGGTTACCTCCTTGATCTCCTTTATCGGCCTTGGGATATTGTGGGTGATAACACATGTTATTCAGTGTTTAGTGAAAAAGGATGGACACGATGACTCTTTGCATTGACAAGTGGCAAATTCCAATCTCACGATTATAAGCCATGATTATGGATAAAGGTAATGTTGTTCCCCATTTTTTATTTAATAAAAAATAAAATCTTATAATTAGGTGAAATCATTCTTTTTGGGGTTAAGTTGTAATATTTTGTTTATTTAAATGTATTTTTTTATTATTTATATAGTTTCCTTATATTTCCTAACTATTTGGGTATTTGAATTGTAAATATTACGGCAACAACAAATTTCATAGACTCCAACTATTTAAATAGAAGTATTTTTTCATTGATCATTGACAATTTATGAGAAAGTTGACTCTATGATGGATATTGACAATTCATGGAATGTTTCTTGTATGATGGACATAGGTGAATGAATAATTTTGTGTGATATTTTTTTTAAATTGTGATTAAAAGTAGTTTATATTAATTTACAATAATTAATTAGTAAATATTCATTTTAATTATGGATTTAATTGTAAAAGTCAAATATCTAAAGTCCAAATTTATTTGGAGTGCAATTGCGTTAAAACAATTGCACCTCTAGCGATTTGATATCTCTAGGTGCTTAATAAACCTTCATTATATATATAAATATATATATCCGCTAATGTAGGATCAAATTTCTGAAAAGGAAAACCTCTTTTAGGGTGCAAAACTTGAAAAAGGTTTTACCGTCTATATATCTTAACTTCTAAATGTATAAACACCAAGGCTAAAATTTCTCGATCAACTCTTTAGAAAAACTTGAAAAAACTATTTACACTTCAAAATATTTGATCCCTCTTGATATTTGATATATCCATGGTTATAATGGATCTATATTCATTTTTCTCCCTACACACAATTACATTTATAAATGCATAAACATATTGATGATTTAGAAATATGTTAGGCACTTCAATTTTGTCTAGTTATGTTAGGCACTTCAATTTTGTAAACTAGGCTGATTTTAAATTTACAATTAGAACAAATCTAGTTAGATTTTAGTAAAAATCAACTAAAATAATATCAAAAGCCAAAGTAAAATAATTGAAACCACTTAAAATAGATAACATTATTTACATTAAAATATTTTCTAATTAATATTTTTCTAAATACATAAATATTATTAGTTATTTTACATTATTTCTTTGGGTATTGAAAATATTTTGATATTAAAATATTTTAATATCGATCTTGTATTTCAATAAATACATTCATTAAATAAAAAAATATCATTGTAACCACTAGTTTATTTGTTAACTAGTTAAGTTGTTGTTAAGTTTTACGTAATTATTTTTTATTATATTGAAAAATGAATTTTGTGTATAGAAATTCTGGAATAATAAGAAAAAGATTGATTATGGAATTAGTTCCATAAGGAAAAAATTTGATAGTATCAAGATCTGAGGTTTGGTTAGGCAATTCGGTTAGACGGTTACCCAACCTCTGAGGGATAAACATGGAATACCTAGTGAGAGGTTTGGGGGTTCCTTGTTTTTGAATTGAAAGAAAGGAAATTACTTGGGGAAAGTCACACTAGTAGTACTAGTGGAATAATCAGTTTTCTGCGGATAAATTAAATTGGACCGGATTGTCGAGATCTCTTGGGTTTTACTGTTCTACGAGTCGAGACTTGGAGCACGGGGGAGAGTTGGAGGGGGCGTAATAGTCTCACTCGCGGATGGGGAGGCAAATATATCAATCACATAAGTGAAACGAGATAAGTAAAATGCGTGCGCGTAAATTGAGATTTGAAGTTTGTAGAAATTCTAATTTTTGAATATTGATTTTAAACATTACTACGATTCTTCCTATTTCTATTATGTCATAAGTAATAGAAATTCGAAAATGTCAAAACTAGTTAAATACAAAAAAAGAGGCTTGTAAACCCGATCCATCTATTGAAGTTTCTAGATAGATGGAGTCATATTAGCTATGATATTACGAGAAAGTAATGGTCTGGACATTCCTTTAACTAGTTACACAAAGTAAAACCATTGAAGCTGAAAGAAAGAATAGTAAATTAGAGAAAAAAATGTCTTGACCCTGGTTATTTTTCTTTGTAGGAATTACATAAGCGGCTTGTAATAGTATAAAATAAAATCCTCGGTAAGCGGAGTTATTACTTGCAAGAATTACCAAATTCTATTGTGAAAGTAAACTTAGTATTTACACTACGGCAAAACCATAGTATTAATATAAATAAAAGAGTTAAACAATCCTCTATAAATATTTCTTTATTCATTACAGCAGATTTTTTTCTATGGCATAAAAATTAAAGCTGCATGCAAACTATAATAGCGAACCATAGCTCGAAAACAATAAACGAACATTATTGGAGAATTCTAAGTAGATTCTCGACGTATAAATTAACTAAAAACATTAGAAATGAAGAATACAAACATCGATTAAATGATTGTTCTCTGTTATTCCATTTGTAGCTTAAATACCATAGGATGCAAATAAACAAACCCTACGAAGTCAAATGCATCTGCGAGAAGTACAACGTAGTTATCACGGAGTGAAATAAAGAGAAAATGCGATACATAACGAGAGATTGAAATGTCAAAAATTACATTTCCAAAGGAGGCATTCGAACGCGATAAACCCTCATTCTTAACCAAAAGATTAATAATATTGAAAGACCGAAAGTAACGAAGAAGTAATGTTATTTCTTATATAATACAAAGAAAAACCCATATAGCCGGTAAACTTCGAAGCATAGAGCAATTAGTCGTTGGTTGACTATTGATAAAGATAATCCTCGCACAACGAGAATTCGGCGGGCGAGAATCACAATTCGAAACAAAACATATAAAAATGCTAAGAGTAAATTCAAATTACTTAAATTTGTGATAACTAAGGCAAGTCGTCTTCGAATCCATGCAAGCCATCGAAGTGGAACCTACGGGTTCAAACCCACAAGTTTGCGGTATTAGAACCTTGCATAAATATTAACTAGAAGACAAGGCAATAGTAAGTAAAATATTTACGAGTTAGTGGTTCAAATTGAAAGAATCACAAGCACTTATCATTTAAGAAAAAATAAAACCCAAAAATAAAATAGTTTCTTACACCAATAAATTGGTAAGAGCTTTGGCAAATGCGAGGGAGGGCTGCAAAAGCATGCGACTTTCCCACCTTGTGAAATTTCAGAGAAACAACAATCTCATGCCAAAAAGATCATGATGTAATTCGGAAGTTAAGAAAGAGAAGCAAACTGCTGAATCTCATAAAGCTGAGTGATAAAACAAGCGATGAAGCTTCCGCGGTAACCTCAATGTCTCACGGTGAAGAGTTGTAGAGCTCAAAACCTTTTGCGAAGAAGAAATGAAATAAGGCACGGAGCGAGGGTTTGGGGTGAAAACGGTTGCAAACTCATTAACCTTGTGAATCCTTGAGGAAGCGGATCAAACGCGATGGATCGAATGCCACGTAACCTTCACGGCTATAGCCATAACTCAAATATGGATATTCCTTAAATCTTGATGGATAAGGAAGTTGGAAAAAGCAAGCCATTAAACCTCTGCATTAATGTTTACGAATGATGTGATTGGGAATTGAACCTTACAATCAACCAAATCATAAGGGTACAATAAATCAAACGAAATCACATTCCAATGTTAAGCGTACTAGGTGCCGAATATTAACGTTGCCCAAACCTATAGATATAGGTATGATAACTTTAACAAAGAATAGCAATTAAATATATGTAATGTATGATTGCGGAATGATCATTTGCGGGATAAGAGAATTATGATATATGTAATTGTCTATTGGATAATTAGTTTATTTGTAAGATAATTAAAAATATTATTAAAAATGATGATTGCATAGTTAATTCCATGGTAAGATAATTTTATTATTATTATTATTATTATTATTTTTATGGTAATTAAATTGGTATGGTAGATGTTACAAGTGGTATGTGACGTTGTAGCAGTTTGGACCCTCAAGGGTCAACTAACGTTGTAAGTTGCATATTAATGAATGCCTGAGAGATAAGAGGAAGAGTTTAACAAGATAATATGAGGAGGACAATGAAACAACAACCACCTCTAAGTGTTTGGGAGAAACAACCACGATCTGAATTAAACCTAAACATGTGGATACGGATGGGGGTAGAATAGCACCGACGAAACAAGTCACTTATTAGAGGAACCATGACACCAAACTAGTACCCTCTTAAATGCGCCAGAAGATACAGAAGAGATGGAAAAGGTGTGGGATGATAATGCAAGACTAATGCGAAACGAGGAAAAGGATATGAAAGATCTCTCAGATAAAAAAAATCGAAAATGAAAAAGCCAGAATGCGATAGAGAATTTCGGGAAAGAATTGAACAACAAACTAGAGATCAAGATACACTCTGAATGGACGAGTCGGTCGCGAGCGTAGTAACCGAAATAGAAATTACAATGAAAATGCAGATACGATAACGTATAAGATCGAAGGAAGTAAAAGAGCGGAAGGAAGAGATTGAGGTAGGTGGGGAAAATCCAAACCCTAGTATGTTTGATGGAGTAGATGAGGAAGTAGCTAAAGTGTGGCTGATTAATATGAATAAATATTTTTCAAGTATATGAATACGGCGGTAATCTTAAGGCAAGATTAGCTATTTATCGAGTGAGGGAGAAAGCCACCTTATGGTGGGAGGAAGTGAAAAATGTCTGTAATATAGATGACCAAGATGTAACTTGGGATGCATTTCAGCAATATTTTAAGGATAAATTACTTAATAGAATGCTTTTTATGATGAGAAATCAAAGGAATTCCATGATTTGAAGTTAGGACAAATGACAATGGGCGAATATATCACTAGAATTTACTTCATTCTTGCGTTATGTACCTTACTTGAGAGATGAAAAAGCTAAGGTGCGGAGATTCTAAAATTTTCAGCTCATATGAAAGAACGTATAAGTGCAAGTAAATCCTAAAACAATGGATGAGGCTATTAGAAAAGCCAGAATGTACTACCAACGAAGCAAAAGCCAAGGTGGAGCAAGGTAAAGTTGAGACAAAGAAGGAACGAGAAAGGCTCTTGATTTAAAAGAAACAAAACCAATAATTTTAAAGGTCTTGTGGAGTTCGGTTAGTAAGGAGTTTGGTAAAAATCATCAAAGAAGTAAGGTGGCTGCGGATGGTAAGCACATGCGAAGCTTCACAATGCTTGGAACAAACTTCGAATCGAAACCACCTTTACAATGTTGGGGGCAATGGGGAGGCTCATTATTACCAAAGCGTCTCGGCTGAGGAAGGAGCAAAGCGATGGCAATCTACATGAGGCCTCTTGATGGGTAATGTTGCGAGAGAACATACCTAGGATTAATGCCACGTTGGAGGGCAATCGTGACTATCGGCCAACAATGATTGAGCTTGGAAGGTAAGTTGTTATCCCAACCTATCTCTATCTTGGTAGATCCAGTGCGAGTTTAAGCTATATAAGTCAAAAAATAGTATAGTCGTATAAATTGCAATCGAAATTTAGAAAATAATGGCTAGTACGGTTAGCTACTAGAACAAGGAAATTTAGTGCTAAAATATCGGGTATTGCACTAATAATTAATGAGCGGCAACTAGCTATTGGACTTGAATATTTTGCCCACTGGAATCTTATGATATGTTACTTGCTATGGATTGGTTAAGAAGGCATTGGACACTCATAGGCTGCAAAATTTATTTACTACGAAACCAAGATGGCACTCACCGGGGAAATACGGGGAGTAAAAGCCCTTACGGTTACTTTGCTTGATCACGGCACATCCCAAATGGGCGAAGTGCATGAGGAAGGGATGTCGGTTGTACGCCATTCGAAGTGGGCTTTACTAACTCTAAGGGAAGACTCAGTGTTGGAAACTATACCAATAGATGCGAGGAGTTCAAAGGTGTATTTCCAAAAGAAATACCCGGGTTGCCACTAGAAAAGGGATATAGATTTTACGATAGAATTGTTATTGGGAGTGTCACCCAGTTCAAGCCTTATCGTATGGGCATACCGAGTTAAGCGAGTTAAAAATCATTTCACGGGAATTATTGGATAAGATATATATGACCAAGTGTATCACCTTGGGAAGCACACGTATTCTTTGTGAAGAAAAAGGACAGTATGCGGATGTGCATGGACTACGGTTGAATAAATTAAGCATTAAAAACGAGATATCCATTGCCACCGAATAGATGATCTATTTGATCAGTAAAGGAACAACGGTGTTTTCCAAAAATAGATGTTTGAATCGGGATACCATCATATCCCGAATAAAGGATGAGGTATACATAGCTGTCTTAGGTACAAGGTACGGGCATTATGAATTCGTGGTGCTACCTTTTTGGGTTATTTGATACACCAACAACCTTCATGAGGTTAATGCATGGTATATTTCACCCTATCTAGATAACTTTGTGTTGATCTTTATTGATGACATTTTAGTTTACTCTAAGAATGTAGAGGAACACAAAGAACACTTGCGGATGGTCTTGTAAATGTTGAAAGCATCGGTTGTATGAAAAATTGATAAATGTGATTTCTTCAAGGAAGAAATACGATTACCTTGGACATCATCCTTCTTGAAGACGCTCACTTGATAGATCTGAAAATCGAACAATTATGGAATGGAAAGTACCTCGGGAACATGGCGGTATTATGATCATTTATGGGGTTATGTTTGGTTATTATCGGTGGTTTATTAAAGATTTTTCAAAAATTGCTTTTCTTTTATCAATTCATTGCAAAGGAAATGAAAAGTATTCAAATGGTCAAGGGAGTGTCGGGAAGGCTTTGAAAATTTAAAGCAGTAGTAAAAACTGACACCGATGTTAAGTGTAGCGAGATCCTAATAAAGAATTTGAAGTTTGCACGGATGCATGCAAAGAAGGTGTTGGAGGCGATTTTGTCACAAGAAGGTAAGGTAATTGCTTATGAGTCAGGATAGAATTAAAAGAACATCAACGGTACTCGGCCTATGACTTAGGTCATCCTTGATGGTGCATGCACTCCGATTATGGAGGCACTATCTACTTGGGAAAAGATTTATTGCTCAGCCAGTCACAATAGTTTAACCGATTACTTTAACTTAAGTTGATCTTAATTCTCGCCGGTGGTGGAATGCCTTCCTAATCAAATTTGATATTGATATGCAACATGTAAGAGGTAAGGAGAACAAGTAGCTAATGCATTAAGCGAGGAGATTGCATGGTATTTATGAAATATATATTATAATGAGGTTAGTGCATATTTTTTAGAGCAAATCAAAGCATAAGCGATAAAGATCCGGAATATAAGTTTATGTGGCAGCAGAAAAAGAATTCAAGGACGGAAAATCTGTAGATTATGAAATTGGTAAGAATGGGCTGCTAAACTTCCGGAAAATCATTTTCATTCCTAATAGAATGGAGTTGGAAAGGCTGATTTTGGATGAATACCATCGTAGTAACTACTCCGGACATCCTGGATATCAAAAGATGTGCAGAACGACAATGAAGAAGAATTACTTCGGCCGGGGATGAGGAAAGATATTACCGAGAATATCTAAATAGATGTAATAGAATGCCGGCAAGTAAAAGTAAGAACGACATCATTTGGACTCATAAACCTATACCAATACCTGAATGGAAGTGGGAGGTGATCTCGCTAGATTTTATTACTTAGGACTACCCGGAGTCTAAGAAACATAATGATTCAATTATGGTAGTGGTGGATCGGTTGAGAAAATCAGCACACTTTGCTCTGATACAATCCCTTACAAAGGCCATCGAGATGGCAGATATATTCATGCGAGAGATCTTTAGATTGCATGGTATTCAAAAATCTGTCATTCGATAGGGATGTAAAATTTACATCGGCATTTTGGAAAAACACGGTTCCTTTGGATTGGAACTCAAATTAACTTGATATTATGTATCATCCACGAGACCAACGGTCGAGAGACAGAGCAAGTGAACCAAATTTTGGAAGATATGTTACATATGTATGTAATGCAACAGCTGACTAGGTGGGAGAGGAGTACCTACATCTAGTGGAGTTCACATCAACAATGGCTATCGAGTCACTCAAGATGAGTCTATTTGAAGCATTGTATGAGAACATGTAGAACTCCTATTAATTGGAGCGATATTGACTGATGCTGGACTAGACATGTTAGGCAAAATGGAAGCCAGTAAAGAAAAATCTGATAGAATTTGAAGAGCGGCCTGGAGACCCAGAATGAAAAGTGTATGTAGACAAGGACCTATCGGGAATTTAAAGTGGGGGACCATGTGTACGTAAGAGAATCGAAACTAAAGAAAAGCACCTTGAGATGGGCATCTTGTGCCAAGTTAGCCCCCTATATTTTGTGGTCCATTCCAAATATTGGAACAAGTAGGACCTATGGCTTACCATTTGGCTTTGCCCGATCATGATAGTGCATAACGTATTTCATTATCCCTTTATTGAAAATATACATACATGATTCAAAACATATAATTCCCTTTAGAATATTCGGAGTAGAATATGAATACCAGTTGATTGAAAATGCTAAGATTGTAAAAAATGACTTATTAAAAATCTGTGTTGCGGGTCGAATAGGATGGAGAATTTGAATTCGAACCCCATAGTATAATCGTCGGAGGGAAATCATGCTTGAGGAAATGAGCCATTGCGGGTTAAAGTGGTGGAAGCACTTTGGCCGGAGGAAGCTACAGGAGGATGAGGTTTTGTTCGGGAAGCCTATCTGAACTATTCTTCCGGAAGGCGAGAACGTGAACACCGGGGGGCGGTGTTCACTTCAGTTGTAACCACTAGTTTAATTGTTAACTAGTTCTTAAATTGTTGTTAGAAGTTTTGCAAACAATTATTTTTATTATATTGAAAAATGAATTTTTTTGGACGAAATTTAATTTAAATTTGGAATAATAATAAAAGGCCCGATTATGGAATTAGTTCCATAAGTAAAAGGCGATAGTATTCAAGATGCGAGGATTGGTTGAACGAAATTTAGTTGGAACGGTTACCCAACCTCAGGATAGATGGAATCCCGAGTGAGGTTTTGGGGGTTCCCTTTTGTTTTTAAATTGAAAAGAAAAGGAAATTGCGGGATAGTGCACTAGTAGTACTAGTGGAATAATCGGTTTTTTTGAGGATACGGAATTGGAGGTGGGCCTGGGATTGTCTCGAGATCTCTTCCGGTTTCTATTCTACTTGAGTCTCGGGCTTGGAGCACGAGGGAGAGTTGGGGGACGTAATAACCTCACTCGTGGACGGGGGAGGCAAAGATATCGGTCACGAGAAAAGTGAATAGATAAGTAAAATCTATTGCGTAAATTGAGATTTGAAGTTAGTATAATTTTGTTGAATATTTAGTTTTAAACATCCTTGTGATTCTTCTATTTCTATTATAGAAGTAATAGAAATTCCAGGAAATGTTAAAATTTAGTTAAATACAAAAAAAAGAGGATTGCGAGCCGATCCCTCTATTGAAGGTTACGGATAGATCGTCCTCAATGGCTATGATATTACACGAGACAATAATGAATTAGGACATTTCTTTAACTAGTTACACAAAGTAAAACCATTGAAGCTGAGAAAGAAAGGAGATAGTAAATTAGAGAAAACAATATGTAACCCACAAGTTATTTTTCTTTGTAGAATTACATAATTGAGCATGAATAGTATAAAAATAAAATCCTCAATAGTGAAGTTATTACTTGCGGGTCTACCAAATTCTATTGCGAAAGTAAACTTAGTATTTACACTTTGGCAAAACCATAGTATTAATATAAATAAAGAATTAAAACAATCCTCTTTATAATATTTCTTTATTCATGCGACAAGATTTTTTCTATGGCATAAAAATTAAAGCTGCATATAGACTATAATAGCGAACCATAGCTCGGGAGCATTAAACGAGCATTATTATTGGAGAATTCTAAGTAAATTCTCGGCATTATAAATTAACTAAAAAACTGATAGAAATGAAGAATACAAACATCAATTAAATGATTGTTCTCTGTTATTCCATTTGTAACCCAAATACCATAGGATGCAAATAAACAAACCTACGAAGTCAAATGCATCTTTGTGGTGTTGTGAAACCCGGCTCGAAAAGAGAAGAAAGAGATATCAACGCCTTAGAAATAAGCCACTTCGAGGGGAACCTCCAATACATTATATGAATGAACAATTCTTTGATGATTCAAATTACAAAAAAACCTCCTTTCTATATATAGCGTCCTTGGGGCCACAATGTAATCCTAGCCGACCTAACAATAATAATTTAAGGGCACAATAATAACGATATGGGGGTTACAAGGGTACAATAATAACAATAAGGGGGTTACACTAACAACAATAAGGGACTATACTAGTAATATAGGGACCTAATATGCCCCTCTCCTTCAAAAAAGTGTTGTCCTCAACGCTTGAGTAGCTCTGGGTGCTTCTGTATAAAATTCTCATCCTCCCATGTAGAATCTTCGGTGGGTAAGTTCTTCCACTTGATGAGATACTCTGAAATTGATCGATTCCGTAGTTGTCGAGTTCTTGTTTCCATGACCGCTTCAGGTTCCAATATGATTTTTCCTTCCTCATCAAGTTCTAGCAATATTGTTTGAACTGGAATATTTTCACCTATAACCTTCTTTAAGCATGAAACATAGAAAATTGGATGCACTCGCGAAGAAGCAGGAAGCTCCAATTTGTATGCCATAGTACCAATATTTTGCAACACCTTGTAAGGACCATAGTACTTTGGCGATAATTTATTATCCTTCTTAGCTTGCTTGAAGGACATTTGTTTGTATGGTTGTAGCCGTAAAAATACCCAATCTCCTACATCAAAACTTCTCTCGCTGCGATGTTGATCTGCCTGTTGTTTCATTCGATTTTGTGCCAAATTCGGGTTATCCTTTAAGAGTTGGAGAACTTCTTGCTGATGCTCGATGTGATCTTCCACTGCTTGAACCTTCGAATTTTCCCTTAAAGATGATGTGATCGATGGTGGATGATATCCATAAAGAGCCATAAATGGGGTCATTTTTGCTGCAGTATGGAAGGAAGTGTTATACCACCATTCAGCGAGAGGTAACCACTTGACCCATTGTGTTTGTTTATCGGATACAAAACAACGAAGATATCCTTCCAAACATTTATTTACTATCTCAGTTTGACCATCAGATTGAGGATGATAAGATGAGCTATGAGCTAATTGAGTACCCAAACAAGAAAATAACTCCGTCCAAAAATTTCCAGTAAAAATGGAATCTCTGTCGCTCACAATAACCCTTGGGTTTCCATGTAGCTTTTTAATTGTGTCCATAAATGTAGTAGCAACTGTACTTGCTTTAAATGGATGAGATAATGCACAAAAGTGCGCATACTTGGTAAGTCTATCAACTACCACCATGATGACACTCTTTCCTTCGGACTTAGGTAAACCTGTGATAAAATCCATTGAAATCTCCTCCCAACGTTGACTTGGAATGGATAAAGGTTATAGAAGACCTAGGGTCTTAATTGTCTCAACTTTATTTTGCTGGAAAACCAAACATTCTGCCACAAACTTTTGAATATCATATTTAAGGCCATCCCAAAAAAATTCTTTCTTCACCCTATGGTAAGTTTTTAAAAATCCTGAGTGTCCTCCTAAAGGAGAAGTGTGCAATTCCAAAAGAATCTTTTGTTTTAGTTGGGAATTCTTACAAAGATATAAGCGATCTTCGTACCATAAGGAATCATTTTTCCAACTAAATGTATCAAATGTACTAGGATCTTGCTGCAACTTTTGAATGAATTAATACATTTACATAAAATGTCACCTTGACATTCTGCTGACTGTATGAGCTTATTAAACACTCATACATGCCTCCTTTGCAAGTCTTACAACCTTTGTTCCTCATTCCAAGCCCTGAAACTGGAGGAAAAACCCTTAAAACTCAAAAAAGCCTTGGGAACGCAGGTAACATGAAGCCTGCATGCGTTTTTAGCTAGGGTACGCAGGTAATGTGAAGAGAAACTGCGTTCTAGAACACATTTTTCCAGTGTAATGCCTGCAGTACCCCTGTAAAGTCAAAAAAGCGCGAAATTAAACTGAAAAAGTTGAATTTTGGTCAATTCTAGAAGGTTCTGGATGAGATTTTTTGGGGATGAGTACGCTTTAGTAAGGTGCATGTATCCCACACCTTAAGAAACTAATCCCTTGATGTGAGGAGCCTATCCCTTTGAAGGAGGGTTCTATCCCTTTAAAGGTGGAATCCTAACCTCCTCATCTGCTCTATAAAAGGAGGCATTGAGTAGCCTCAAAGGGTTAAGTTAAGAAGAAGTTAAGAAAAATTGAAGATTTTTGGGTGAAGTGCTGTTAAGATTTAGAATTATTTCTGCTGAGCTTTTGAGAGGAAATATCACATACCTCTTTGTGCTCCTGGAGGAAGAGTGCAAGACTTATCAAAGTAGAGGAGATTCATACTTCGGACCCCGGGAAGGCCTTTTGAACATCAAGGCTAAGGTTGTAAGGTTATTCTGTTATTTTTAAGATTAATACAATCAAGTTCTGTTTTTCTCAATAAATTGTCATTCGATTGTTTATTTCGATAAGCCGTTGTTTGACCATTTATTTCATAGATTCCTTGATCACTATGATAGGTATGTTTTATAATTATTTGTTATACAGGTGCTATTGATATTTTCTTGTTTGTGATTGCAGATCAACAAAAGATGATACTTTCTTGTGACAAAAGGGCCCTTGTTGCGACGAAGGATTATTGATACAACGGAAGCACTGCGACCGCAAATAAGCATTTGGATCTAAGGTAGGATCGACACCTTCATAGCATTTATTTGTAAAACGAATATACTTATAGAAAGACAAACTTAGTTGTTCGTTTGTTGCTAGATTGTCTTCTGACACTAGGGAGATCAGTCTTGTCCACAAGAACGATTTATCCGGCCAACAAATTGGCGACTCCGCTGGGGAAAGAACTTGTTGTTTTTGGTTCTCTTTTATTTTGATTTGAGGAAAAGTTTTTCATGGTTTTTAATTGATGGATATCTGCCTGGGTAGCTTAGTTTTTCTCTGTTTTTGAAAATTTTGAAATCTTTTATGTTTTTCTTGAAGTTTTCAGGGGACCGCACTTTGTCTTCACACACAGTGCGGGCATCTCCGCACTTTCCTTAAGTAACCAGTGCGGGACCGCACCTGTTACTTCTGGGACCTGCGGACCTTGTTAAAAGTCTTGAAAAACTTAGATTTCTTCTTTCAGTTTAGTTTATATTTAATTTAGGATTCTTAGCATCTACCCAGATCTGTATTTTTCTGTCAAAAATCTCTTGTTTCTGAATTTCTTTCAGCAAATCTTCATCTCATCAATCTCCATTAAGTTAATTGGGTGTTTTGAGTCTCTTTTTTGAGAAATTCTTAACTTGATTTCCTTTGGTCATTGCTTGGAGGTTTGTCTCAGTCTTTTCACAATTTTGCATCTTTTTGCTTTTGTTTTTGCAAAAAAATTTCCCCCTCATTCGCCAGGGGGGGGGGCTAAATTGTGTATGAGTGTTAATCGCCTTTGAGTATTTTTATTTTTGATCTTTGGAACTCTCACCCGATTTTCTTGACTTCCACTTGATTGGTTCTTAGATTACATTAGAATCATCTTGTGTTTGAGAATTCTCTTGCATAGATCACATTTTCATAATTAGAATTCTCATTTTCAGAATATGAATGAAAAATGTGCATAGATTACATTTGCATACTTTTCATGTGAATTGTGCATAGATTACAATTGCATAGTTTATATTCTGAAAAAATCAATCTTAGATTTAGATCATTTTTTCTTTGATTTGAATATAGATGTTTTTATACTTGTTTTAAAAAAAAAACACAAAAATAAAAAAAAAATTGGGATTGATTTGCATTATTTTTTCTTGATAAAATTAGTGCATTAGAGAATTTGTTATATTTTCTCTTAGTGATCAATCTTTGCATTGTTGGAAGTGGATGGAAACTCTCTCCTTACTTTAGGTAGGATTCATCGAATTGAAAAGATTACATTATCATATTCGATTGCATTCAGTTTTGGGTCGGGTCATAACACCATTGGTTTAATATCCATTTACCCTTTGAGTAATAACAGCCTAAATAACACAGCGCTTAATTAAAATTCATCTAGTAATTTTTACATTTTTAGGGCTCTTTCCACCAATCTAGCTTAGGCTAGTGTCTTGGAATAGGTTTTAGTTAACTCTCCAAGACAATAAAACAAACAAGTAGTCGATCTTGCGGTAGGAAAAATTCCAATTGTTGCATGTATGCTCTGGGAAGCTCCTCCTAAAGGATTCAAGCACGAGATCATATCTGAACCAGTGAGGTAATCAATCCTTCCTCATTGGGAACGATATCAGATATACACGTATTAAAAACGGTAAACCTCGGATTGATCATTGTCGAGGAGCCTGGGGTCACTTGTCGGTAAACCTTGGATTATGTCAAGGAGCCTTCAAGGGGATTGAGCTTTGTTACTCTGCCCTTGCGTGTGTGTCGGATCGTGGACTGTTCCCCCAGGTATATTTGTTTCTGTTGGTAACCTTAGTGGCCATAATCTATAGGGTTCTTTCCTAAGGTGACGGTGGAGGGAAGATCCCACTGTACCTGGAGCAGACGTCGACTAGACTCACTTGGACTCTCTGGGGGGTTCTCTTCACACGAGATGGTTTTGTGAAGAAACTTGTGCTAGTCTGTTTCATTAAGCAGGTTGTCGGGGTAACTGTTCCAACCGCCCTTTCTGTATTAAATTCTACGATGTTGGATTTCATCACCAACTAGTGTTTTTAGTACGGGAAGTTACTATTTGTGTGTGGTTTGACTCCTAGATTTGATAGCGCGTGTTAATTTGTTTGTTTTTACTTTTTGAGACCATAGGTGTGAATTGTGAATTTTAATTGTTAGGTGTAAATTGTGAATTGTTAATTTTAGTTTTTAATTTGTTAATAAAATTCACTGAAGTTGAATAGAATGGCAACTGTTCCGGAATTTACCAACCAAGGAACCCCTCTTAATGAGAATCCTAGTCCTTTTCCTTGCTTTGGAAATGTTGGTCCTCCTTATATAAGCTTTTTTTTCACGAGGGGAAAGCTCACGGGAAACCCGGGCGTACTTCCCCAGAATTTCTGGATGGTACGCGCGCGGTAAACCGTTCGGCGGACTTTCGGCGCCTAACCCCAAAAGACTCAAGAATTGAACCCGTGACCTCCCTCAACGGAGAGGACCACGTATTGGCTCACTACCGCTTGAGCTAACCCTTGGGGCTTCCTCCTTATATGGCTACATTGTCATTACCTGGATTTACAATAGGTTTACCGATATGGTTATTTTCAACTTCGTTGGCCCCGAATACTCCAATTTTTCCACCTCAACGGGATGATTCACTTCAACAGAGTTCACCATCTCAACATCACCAACCTTTTGTTGACCCTTTACCTTCTTCACCTACTATTTCTTCCTCCATTTCTTCCTCTTCACTTGGTAAAATCCTTGATGCTAGTAACCAGGTGACTAAGAAGAAGAAGAAAGGGAAGAAGAAGAAGAAGAAGAAGCATGATAAGAAAGAAGTCAACCAACCAACCATGGCTGTAAGTGTTAGTTGTGTTGAGGAAACCTACAACATGCATTGTGAGGGTGAGGATAGTTCCTGATACTTGTGTCAACCTCGTTAAAAAAATGAATTATGTAGGATGAGGCTGGTTCTGATCTTGTGTCAACCTCATTAAAAAATGAATCAGTGAGTTTGAGGATAGTTCCTGTTACTGTGTCAACCTCTTTAAAAAATGAAACATGTCTTTGAGGATAGTTCCTTTTACTGTGTCAACCTCGTTAAAAAATGAATCAGTCGGCGATGAGGACAGTTCTTTTCCTGTGTCAACCTCATTAAAAAATGAAACAGTAGGTAGATTGTAGAGAGTAGATTGGTAGATTAGAATAAATAGTTTATGAGGACAGTTCTTTTCCTGTGTCAACCTCGTTAAAAAATGAATCAGTTAGTCCGAGGAGAGTTCCTGTTACTAAGTCAACCTCGTTTAAAAAATGAATCAGTTGGTGAGGATGGTTCCTGTTACTGAGTCAACCTCGTTAAAAAATGAATCAGGGTGTGAGGACAGTTCTTTTCCTGTGTCAACCTCGTTAAAAAATGAATCAGGGTGTGAGGACAGTTCTTTTCCTGTGTCAACCTCGTTAAAAAATGAATCAGTTGGTCAGAGGATAGTTCCTTTTACTGAGTCAACCTCATTAAAAAATGAATTAGGTATGAGGACAGTTCTTTTCCTGTGTCAACCTCATTAAAAAATGAATCAGTAGGTTATGTAGGTAGATTAGAAATAAGTAGTTAGTTGAGGATAGTTCCTTTTACTGTGTCAACCTCGTTAAAAAATGAAACACGTTGCCATGAGCATAGTTCTTTTCCTGTGTCAAGCTCGTTAAAAAATGAAACAAATCCTCCCTTAATTGAGTCGAGTCTTTGAATAGACCTTGTAAATGTTAAGTAATATATTTAGGTTAGTTTTTAGGTCGGGTCTTTCATATGATCTCGTAAATGAACCTTCATTCCATCCAGCTATTTATTACTAGTGTACTTAGTTGAATGAAATAAAGCTGGGGGGGCATGCACTCTAGCAGTTACGCTTAGGGGGCATCAAGCATAGTTTTCTCTCTGTTTCAAGCTTGTGAAAAAATGAAACCACTCTGAAGCATAGTTTTTCTCTGTTTCAAGATTTTGAAAAAATGAAACCTATCTTGAGTCAATTTTGGTTATTTTCAAGACTCGTTAAACTCATGAAAATCCCGAGATCATTTTGCTATTTTTCATTCTCGTAAAACACATGAAAATGCCGAGTTCTTTCCGTCTCTTCATGCTCGTAAATTAAATTGAAAGTCGGCCATATGAGTACATTTTTATCCCTTTTTCGAACTCGTTAAAACTTATGAAAAAGTGAAAACCATGAGTACATTTTTATCCCTTTTCGAACTCATTAAAACTTACGAAAAAGTGAAATTTGGAGTTCTCTTTTAAACCCTTTTCAGACTCTCTAAATATGAAAAGATTGCCGAGTACCTGATTGTTTGAACTTGTTAAAGTAAATGAATAATCGTCCCTTCAGTATAAGTTTACCCCTTTTACGGACTGAAATGGACTATTTACGAAAAAGGTATACGTTGACTAATTACGATCAATAGAGTTCTCTCCCGCATTATTTTATCCTTTTTCGGGCCCGAGAGACTAAATTTACGAAAAAGTACACCCATGGAGTTTTCTTAAGTTTTTTCTTCTGACTCCCTAAAATTGAAAAACACCGAGTTTCTCCTATACTGGACTCGTTAAAATTTAACAGTAAAGGACCTGTTTAATTTTCAACAGGAACAGACCACTCCTTCTTAGGGTTTGAATCTTAAACTAAGTTGGACTCATCCGAAGGATGAGCTTATAAACAAGCAAATGTTATCCTCCTCAAGCTTGTCAAAAATAAAGAGGTACTTGCCAGAAATGGTGGGGGAAAAGAGAGAAAAACAAACATGTTTGTTACATTTTGATTATTCGGAAAACCGTTAACCACTCTTGAACACGACACTTTTTGTTCACCTGGGTTGGGAAATCCTTTGCCTAACAGTTAATCAAACCATATTGAAAGTCTTCAGCCGGTTTCTAGGTATTAGCTTTGGGTCAATTGTCACCAAGCCATCTGCAGTGTCGTTATGTGTTCAAGAGGACAGTTCAAACAAACCATTCATCTGCAAAATATATGTCATCCATTTTGACCATCCCTGAGTCAGTCCTTGCCAATATATTTTCAAAACTTGATCTATGATTTCGTGTTGTGGGCTTGCCTATGACGGATCACTTTCTATCGACGACAACTCATTATCTAGGAAGTTGATCCAGAAATCGTCAGTACCTTGAAATCTGCATGCCTCAATGGCAGGTTTCTCGCCTTCGACGACAGGTTACATCATTGACCTTCGATCAAATGATTCCATGACATGTTCGACTTCAGCTCATTGATTCACATTTCATGGATTGTACTGAGTACTTTGAGATCCATTGACATTACTGGTGGTTACTCTCACACTTGTTAACGGTTTACATCATTGACTGGTAATCAAGTGGTTTCTACCATGTTCGACTTCAACACATTTAATCGCATGGATAGAATCGTACTGGTTCGAGAAGCAGAAATCAAGACCCTGGATCTAGTTTCCACCATCCAGGCTGCGAGGAATTTTGTTATCATTCATACAGTAGACTATTTATAAACAGATGGCTGCGTCCATGCTGTGTCGACATATGTCTATACTGTTGATGTATTCAAAATCATTCCTGTATCAGAACAATTTAAGTTAGTTCTAGTTAGTTTTTGATCTGAGTATGGGAATGCCTACCTCAGCGATGATATGATTACATATATATATATTTTGCATTGAATGTTTTTACAGGTTCCGACTGGGGTGTCCACGGGATGATCCTTGAAATGATAAAGTACTTCACTCTTCATATATGACAGACTTCATCTTCATCTATTCCAGACTTCGCACTTTAGGGGGCAATCTGTTACACTAAAAAATGTCACCTTGACATTCTGCTGACTGTATGAGCTCATTAAACACTCATACATGCCTCCTTTGTAAGTCTTACAACCTTTTTTCCTCATTCCAAGCCTCAGAACTGGAAGAAAAACCCTAAAAATCTCTGAAACTCAGGGTACGCAGGTAACATGAGACCTTCTTGCGTTTTTAGCTAGGGTACGCAGGTAATGTGAAGAGAAACTGCGTTCTAGAACGCATTTTTCCAGTGTAATGCCTGCGGAACCCCTGTAAAGTCAAAAAAGCGCGAAATTAAACTGAAAAAGTTGAATTTTGGTCAATTCTGGAAGGTTCTGGATGAGATTTTTGGGGATGAGTATGCTTTGATAAGGTGCATGTATCCCACACCTTAAGGAACTAATCCCTTGATGTGAGGAGCCTATCCCTTTGAAGGAGGATTCTATCCCTTTAAAGGTGGAATCCTAACCTCCTCATCTGCTCTATAAAAGGAGGCATTGGGTAGCCTTTTGGGTGAAGTTTTTTGAAGAAGATTTTTGAGTTGAAGTGCTGTTTGAGATTTATACTTCTTTCTGCTGAGCTTTTGAGAGGAAATATCACATACCTCTTTGTGCTTCTGAAGGAAGAGTGAAAGACTTATCAGAGTAGAGGAGATTCCTGCTTCGGACCCCGGGAAGACCTTTCGAACATCAAGGCTAAGGTTGTAAGGTTCTTCTGTATATTTTAAGATTAATACAATCAAGTTCTGTTTTTCTCAATAAATTTTCGTTCGATTGTTTATTTCAATAAGCTGTCGTTTGATCATTTATTTCATAGATTCCTTGATCACTATGATAGGTATGTTTTATAATTATTTGTTATACAAGTGCTATTGATATTTTCTTGTTTGTGATTGCAGATCAACGAAAGATGATACTTTCTTGTGACAAAAGGGCCCTTGTTGCGACGAAGGATTATTGATGCAACGGAAGCACTGCGACCACAAATAAGCATTTGGATCTAAGGTAGGATCGACACCTTCATAGCATTTATTTGTAAAATGAATATACTTAGAGAAAGACAAACTTAGTTGTTCGTTTGTTGCTAGATTGTCTTCTGACACTAGGGAGATCGGTCTTGTCGGCAAGAGGGATTTATGACCAACACCCCTTCTTATGAACTTTGTTTGTGAGAAAAAAGACCTTTAATGAGATCTATGTTTGGTTTTTAAAGACAAGTCCCCTTTTGTTTTTGACACAAAAACTCTCTCCCCTTAATCACTGCCTTTCTTTGTTTTTAATCAAAGAGGGAACCCCTGAAAACCACTATGTTTCTCCCTTGAGTAATCATTGTTTCTCTTTGATGATCACTATTTTATTAAGGCTAGCAAAAAATCCTTTTTGGATGAAGATCATTTTGTTTTACCAAAACAATAGTCTCCCTGTCACTGATTAAAATGCCTACTAAACAAACTTTGTCTTTCTTTATAGATTGTGTAATATTTAGCCGACAAACAAGTATTTCTCGATGAAAATAAGACTATTTATCTGATTGTGATCCTTTTCACAAATGTGCAAATAGATTTTTTTACTTATGAAGACAAAATTCCTCTCCCTTTATCATAACAAATGCTTGGTTCTGTGTAGGACTGATTTTTCTTTTGAGCAGTCAATCTATTGTTCTTTTAAGCAAAAAGGTGCTCTTGAAATAACTGTTTTTTCCTAGGATAGCAAAAAAGATAGGCTTGAGAGAAAACTATGCTCTTTTTCCTCTTGACTACTCAAAACAAGAAAACCCCTTCAAACTGTCAACAAGCTCCTTCTTTAAACACTGTTTTTCTTTAAATCAAAATTGTGCCAAGATCTGTAAATACCTTTGAAAAATGTGTTTTGTTGTGTTTGGAGGTGAGCTTGTTGTGTAAAATTTGATCTTGGCACCTTTGAGAACTCCCTTGAGTATGGGCCGAGGCTGGCAGAAACAGTGTTCAGAGATGGTTACTGGATGCTCGTTGAACGCTGGGCAGGTCTGAACGGAAGAAAAACCCGCGTTCAGAGATGGTTGATGGGTCGGGCGGGCTTGAACGGAAGAAAAAATGATGTTCAGAGATGGTTGATGGGCATCGGGAAATCCTGAATGGGCGCTGCATTAAAAAATGGTTGTTGTCAGCCCTGTGCGCCTGTTGAACGATGAGCACATGTGTGCCACGCAATCACATAGACGCATCGCGACCTTAATATTTTTCTTCTGTGAGCACCTACAGGAGCGCCGCGTGATCACACAGGCGCGTCGTGCATTTACTCAAGCTTAAAATGATTTAAAAAATTTCTCAATACATGTTCTCCCTCAGTGACTTGGTTTGCAAAGTGAGAATGAACGTTGGATTCGTGCCCTTTATATTCATAAGGGTTTTCTTTCAAAACTTCCTTTATCAATTTCAAACTTATCTCTTTTTGTGATTTGAATGAACTTTTTGAAAAGTGGCTATGTTTATTTGTGTTTTGGGGTTTCCCCTTTAACAGATGTTTCACCTCCTTTAAACAATCCTTTGAATATTCTGCCACATTCAAGAAAATGCTTCTAAAAAATGATATTGTAATCCACAGTTTGTGAGGTAAGGGGTTCCCTTAAACCATGATTTAATCCTTTGATATTTTAATCAAGGAGATCATCCATTTAAAACCACCAATGCAGCCTCTTAATCACCATAATGCATTCTCTGTTTTTATGAAGTGAAGGAGGTGTTTTAAATATGCATACCCTCTGTCATTTTGAATAGATCATTTTTAGGGGTAGCTGTGTTTTTTCCACTTGTCATTTTGAATTATCTCTTTTCAAACAGTCCCTTTGTTCTTCATTAGGACTTTGCCCATGATATCTGCCTTCCTCAGTATTATGTCACTTTGAACCACAGACAAGAAACATGTGATTTTGTTTATGAAAGGGTTCTATATCTATCCTTTAAGAAGGTTATCTCCGCAGCTATGACCTTGTATACTTTTTGAAGGAGGCTTATAAAGACACCACTACTGCAGCTCCTTGAAAACACATATGAAAATCTATTTGTTTATGGAGTGAAAGAAGGCCTTATCACATGATTTGATCTTCTACTTTGTCTACCAAAGATGGTCACCTTTAATCCTTATGAATGATCAGATTCATAGTAGTTGTAGCCCAAGTATCAACCCTCTGTTTATCTTGAGGAAGTAGTTAGATAGACTAGGATGGACCAATCTAAATGAAATATATCCTTCTTATATAAAACATCTATGTGTATTGTCTGCTTTATATCAGTTTGTAGGGGTCAATTTAAACCTAGCTTGGTTTACCACCTTACCATTTAGATGAGGCTGTTCTTAGTCAAAAACTCCATCCTCGGATTACACTTTGAAGGAAGGCTCTCATAAACATAAGAGCAGAGGTGTTTAGCACCATTATGTCACTGGTTTTCTGATGATGTAACACAGGCCTTAAACCTATAAAATTTCATTTTCTCCACCATTATTCCTCAACTAGTCTTTCCAAAAGAAAACTTTCTTAAACATAATTTTAGTCCTGCTATGCATCCTCTTTTCATATTTGGAGGAGGTGGTGCACAATATCTTCTGAAGTCACTTAAGAACATGTTGGCCCTCTACTTTTTTGTGAAGAAGGCCACAACAATGTCTTACTAACCATCTAGATTTTGAAGGAGGTTCCACCATAGTGTCTCTAACCCTCTGCTCTTTGAAGGATGTTTCTCTCATTGTGTTTCAAACCATCTGCTTTTCATGAAGGAGGTTATCATCATACACATGAAATTTCATTTATTTCAACACTATGTCATTTGCTCTGCAATATATGTCTTTTCTTGGCATCATATCACTGTGAATTTTTTAGGGAGTGAATAAAGTGGTTGGTATAAGGATAATGCTCACTATTGGAAACCTTTGAACTAACTTTCCCTTGACTATGTTTTCAGGGTACCTTGAAATTTCCTTTGATTAATGTTCACATCCCAGGTTCAAGGTGGCATAAGAAGCAGCTGTCTTCTTATGTCCTACATGATGATGCCCTTTGGAAGATTATGCAGCACTAATTTTTGGAGGAGATCATGGAGCATTGCTGATCAACATCTCATTTTACTTCATTTTCTTCATTGATGAGGAATGATCTCTGCTCCTCAGGCAACCTTTAGATTTTTGGATCTTTGTTGAACTTCTTCTGACATGAGACAAAGCGACCTATTAGTGGTGTGAGACCTATGGATAGCATAATGATTTCTTTGCAGAAAAGGAACTAATTCATGGTTTACTGATACTAGATAGAGGCTTTGGCCTAGGATATCTTAGCCAAGGAAACACTCCCTAAACACCACTATCTAACTTAGGGACAACTGTTCACATATTCTAAGTGTTTTCTTAGGCATGATCAGATTTTCAAATGACAGATGACCAGGGATAGAGTTGTAGACACTTTTTCAACCTTTGGATAGTGAATGGCATGAGAAACAAGGGTAAATGATAGCAGATAAACCAGGCTAAGACAACTCTAGACAGGAATTTTTTTCTGAAACAAGATAGGGCTTGAAAACTGGAGATTGTTCTCATCATAGACTGACAAGAAGGGGTAGGAGGACAAAAAATTTGTTTGGGGTGTTTTCCAGATGACAAATTGACAGCTTGAGATTAGCTTCTAGAAAACTCAGCTAAGGAAACTAGTCATCAACAACACGTAAAAAATACTGATGAATAACACAACCATTGAACTAGGATGTGAGCCTTAAATACTTCTTACAATGTTTTTGCACATACATTGTTTATCTTCTCACAGTTCTTCCATAGTGTTCACAAAATTTTAGATATCGTCCTTATAGCTTCAGTCCCTTCCACTATATACTATTGGCAAGGTGATTATTGTATCATTAGGTATTCAAATTTTTTTCCTTCACATATATTATGGTGTAACGTCCCTCAGGGTCACATCAACATATAAGAGGTAAAGATATATATATAGATTGTCATAATTTTGAGCCACACTAATTTTCTCAAGTTTCCATAGAATGGAGTCTCATATTCTTCAATACAGAAATTCATGGGTAATTCAGGTTTATACAAAATTCATATATTTGTTACAAAGAATTTGTATCATTTTCACGCATAGTTCTAATCTTCTATTACACCACAAAGTATCACCATAGATTCATATTACTCCAAATATTTTATTCTTTTCAGAGTATCACTATATGTTTGGACTGTTCATAATTGATACACATGTTTGGATTTTCTCAAAGATCAAGTTTAGTTTTGACAAGGCATCAAAGAGTTTTCAAGGCTCTTCATATCCTTACAATAAATAATTCAGAAATTTTCAATGATAGGTACAATATCATCTAAGGTAACTCATCAATATAGGTTTTCTACACTTGAAGACTCCAAATAGGTTCCATGACTTTTCCAATAAGGTTTTAAAAAGGCTTTATAAGGGGTGGCTTCAATAATATTCAATTTTCCAAAATGTCTTCAATAGTCCTTGAAATTATTAAATATTATGCCTCAACCACTATCACTAAGATAATCCAAATAATGCCTCTAACCCTCTTCAAAGTACTGTCAATATCCAAGCTTTGTATTCAATTGTAGTTTGATTATTTCGCAAGAAGAGAGTCCATAGGTTCAAGAGTATGAGCCCATTGGTTGAATGTAGAAGGTGATAGACTATAGGAAAAATTACAAGAATGATATTGTAGGCCACAAAGTAGAAGAGGAATATGTTCGAGGTCCGAAGCTGAGATGCCACAAGTCAGAAAGGAAGGTGTCATAGTTTCGAGAAACAGGTGCCACATGTATGAAAGGGAGGTTCGAAATTCCACAGAAGATGTACACAAGATTAATATCTTTTCTTCTCACAATATGCCACATGAAACTCAAATGTATCCCTACAATTTTACTCCTTACTAACTCATCCTTTTCTTCTTTAAAACTCAATTTACCTTGTCCAACTTAGTTCTGCTATCTTTACCATTGCTCTAATGCCACCTTGAGAAACCAAGTGTAGTGGAATTAAGATTGATTTATCTACTTGATAATTACTTGTGAATATTTACATTTCTTCTTTTATTATTTATTATGTCTTCTTCATCAAGGAATTATACAAAATATTCAATATTCCAGGACAATAAAGGGACAAGAGACACAAAAATTAGGCTCCAAGCTAGGGAAAACCCAACATTCCTTCTCTTATAGAATCATATCAAATGAGATATCCAAGAACAAGACCAAGAGAAAGACCCAAAAATTCCACCAAAATTTCAAGTCAAATCCTACTCCAAGTCACCTCCAAATCTGGTCAACTCTTTCCAAAGACAACAATGGTCAACTTGTCCAAATCTGGTCAACACTTTAAAATTTTAGACTTGTAGTGGAAGGCTTAAATTTTTCCCTATGGAAACCTCATAAAATTTAGCCTTCTCCACAAAAATTATAGTCCACATGTGTGAGCTATCACTAGGTCAAAAATTCGATCAAACTTGGAATATTCTTCTTGGTTTTGACTTCATCCTTCTCTCCCTTTTGAATTGCTTTAATTAATCCTCTTCTTTTCTAGTTTAATATGTATTGGTATTGGCTGAATATATGAGCACCAATAGGGTCAAAATTCCTTCTTATATATGAATGTCTAGAAGGGTCGAATACGTGGCTCTTGGAGGTCCAAGCTAACTTGTTCCAAGTAGGGTTGACATTGACCATTTTGGTGGACTTTGACTCAAACAAAAATTCGATTTTATTTTTCTTATGAATGTCCAAATGGAACATGACCCATGTGTATTTTATTTGACTTAAAAAGTTTATTTTTTACTATTTTTGACTCTATAAGCATGAAGAACATGATTTGACCAAAAATAAATATAATAATGAATATGATAAATACATTAATGATAGTTTTACATTAAATTACGAAGACTGACACTAGTTACATTTTCACCAGAAAGTAATCAAGTTCGATTTCCTCTGTGGAATACAAAAATACATCTCCATAGCATCCAAATTATTCTGAGTTTTCTCTGTGGAAGATTCACAAGTTCAAGACCAAAATCTACTATACCAATGAAGAAAATTCTGAGTCAATCATTACTATGAAAATGGATTCCGAAGCTTACTATAGAATTAGACATCACAATGAAACCAAATCATAATTTTGTGGTCTTTATCAGTCGGAATTTTGAAGAAAGATCTGAAAGTTACTCTACATAAAAATATTGAGCCTCCTTTATGTGTCAAAGAAAGATCTATAATAAATGTAGCTATGAGTTCTATGATATGAACTAAATCCAAGATCTATGAACCCATTTTATGGCATGGTTCGAATATATGACATTATCCAATCCATATTATTCTCTAAAATGGATCAAGCTTATCTCTATAAGTCAAGTATGAAATTCTATAGGAAAAATTTGAGATGGTAACCTTATGGAATTAGACCAACTTCTGTTGTAATATCTAATTAATCTGAGGAATTATTTTAGTAAATAACTAAATTGGCATAAGGAAATAAATATAATATATCCAAGACATTGCAAGGATTTGATTTATATCTCTTTGAAGCATCCTGAAGAAATTTTTAAATTTTGGCACCATACTTGAAGGAAGAATTGAAGGACAAGTGAGGTCAAAATATTACTTCAATCAAATCAGAAGTCCATTGCTGGAATAATGAGATATGCATAATATTATTGAGATATGTTAGAAAAGGATGATTCAAAGATTATTGTTCTTGGAAGGCTTTGTAATTGCTAAATCTACTACGCTATTAAGGAATCACATTATGATATTGTCAAAACAAGATAATTAATGATATTAAATGTGAGCTAACAATCTTATGCTCCATTGAAATATATTGTTGACATATGATGTATTATGAAAGGGTTTGTAAAGATACATTGTATGAGAGGTAGTGTCCTCTCTATTAAGAGAAAAAACATATTCGATATGATAGGTGCTTGATTCCATCCGTGCACATGGAGACTAAGTACTAAAATCAAAGTTATATAATCTATGAAAAAAACATCAATGATATACATATCAAGTATAGAGGGAATTTCTATGAAAATTCTAACTTTTACAACAATCACATGAATATAATTGAAAGACTTGAAAATCTAGAAGAAGGAAAGTATTGAAGATTTTGAATAATGACACATCTAAGGCTTGTAAACCCTAGCTAAGGTGTGAAGAATAAATCCATAGGAACAAAATTCTAGGAATTATTTTTTCCACTAAAAGAAGAATCTCAAACTCTTGGATTGAAAAACATACCATCATTGGAAGGATGGTGAAAATTACAGAAGGTCCAAGATTTTGAGGGCTTAAGGTTAAGAAGGGCTTTGATAAAATATTCTTTGGATAAAAGAAGCACATGATCAAGATCCTCCTAGAGTTTGGATGATGGATTGTAAACCCATGGAAAACCAAATTGAAGAAGTTGAGGAAATTTGATTAAAATCTTGTTGATCCATAATTGTACTGACAAATGATTGGTTCTTTGATGTATTTTATTTAATTACTAGGCCGGTAGTGCTGATGATGAGAAAAGCACTACTAGTAGTTGTTTCTTCTTAGGAATTGCTATGGTTTCTTGGAAGAGAAGGAAGTAGGATTTTGTTGCACTAAGCACTGCAGATGTAGAATATATGGAAATTTGTGTAGTTAGTTGTGAATCAGTTTGATGTTTGATGGAACGTTTTATGGTGTGGTAGTTTTTACAATGATACTTTGTAATAAGTTGTATGAAGGTTGACAAAAAACCCTTTTTTATCATGGAAGGTTGAAGAAAATTATGATGAAGTACCAGTATTTGAAGATGGCGTTGATGGGTGCCAAGAAGCTATTATAGATATCCATGGATAAATAAGTAGTTGATGAAAGGAAAGCATGAGTATTTCCGAAAAAAGCATGGAATTGTGGATAACTCATACTAGATAGAGAGGGAGTGAGTATGGACACCGAGTTTCTCCCTATGTCATGTATTGTGAAATATTAGGATTAACACCCTATGTCAATTACATTGACCCAATTTAAGAATGGCTCGGTGGACCGCCATTTCCTTCTGTCAATTATTGTGACCAATTAGGCCTAACACCCCTAAGTCAAGTGTTGTGACATTGAATTAGGAAATGGTCCTGTGGAGGACATATTCCAAGTAACCTAAGTGGAGTATTTTCCTTAGAGAAGTAGTTGTGTGGTGCCTTGTTGAATGCCTCCTAACATTGTGCTCTGATCTAGTGGAGAGATAGATATTACTTGGTAAGGCCTTGGTAATTTGACAATGTTGGTTATGATGATGTTATTGATGACACTTATCAATCTAGATCCTTTCTTATAGAATATTTCAACTTAAAAATATCTTGATGTGTCAATATGAATACATCCCTAGTTAACAGGGAGTGTTGAAATTATAACTAGGTTTGGTATTCGTAATGTATAGGTTGTCATTTATTATAATTTGTTAAGCATGTTCTTCATGTTGGAGTCAAAAATAATTTTATTTCAGTCAAAATAAAAATTGAATTTTTTAAAGTCTATTTTGTCCCTCAAGTAGGCCAAATTAACCCTCCAAGAAGACAAGTTTGCTTAGCTTAAGTGGCATCCTTTACCTTGGAAAATAGATTATTTATTATGACTACTAACATTCATCCTTGTAACACATCCAATCATTACATCTATGATGTTTTAACTGAAGTAATCTAAATCTCTTATTTCTTCTTCAAGTAAATTTCTAGGCATACATACATAATACCTATACAAAGTTTTGGACAAATTTATGTGGTAGTTCGAAGCTCCTTCTTGTGGCTATGCGAGATCCCAAGATTGATATGGAGTTTTTTGTGGTTGAAGTAGAAGATTATTTTTGAACCCTAATTGAGGATAGACCTGTGAATAATCCTATGATTGACATGTGGCATATTGTAGACAAAATTAAAAAATACTTGTCTTGATTATTAGAGGGTGGACTTGGCACTTGAAGGATAATTATCTTGCTACTTATTGGTTATTTTGTCTATGAATGGGATATATCTCTTATTGAAAATGATTTTATAAGGAAAGGTTCATTGGTTTTTCCCCTTTGTGGGTTTTTCCTTGGCCATTGACCTTGTTATAGGTCAATTTGGGCACCATTCCCAATGACCTGGTTAACTGGGCATCATGTCCAGGACCAATGGGTAAGGGCCTATCATTCCCTATAATTTCAGTTTCTACATGCCCTAAGACAAAGAACAAAACAAATCAAGCAAGAATTTCATCAAGCAAAGGTTTCCAAGGTTTGAAGCTTATTATATAGCATATGAGAGCTCACCAATGTAGTCTCTAAGGGGCCTAAGTGCATTGCATATGCAGGTAGCCCCATGCAAGGATTCTCTGCAAATCACTTCCCGACATTCACAGGTGCGTTGGTAACATTGGGAGCGAAATTCTCACTGTTCCAGAATCTCCACTTGGCCAGTGCCTTCTAGAAGAGTTTACATGTGTCAAGCTTCGGATCCAAGTGTCCATTTGACATCTACATGACTGGAAACATGTCTTGCCTATTATTGGAAATTCATTGATTGCAAAAAAACCTACAGTTCATCTATAAATTGAGCACAGATCTAAGTGCTTGAGGAGGAAGAATTTGAGTAGAGAAATGCTAGAGGATTTTCAATTGAGAGCTATATTTGTATAGCTGTTGTTGGAGATATTTATACTGTGATGAGGCTTTGGGACATTGCTGGAAGGGTCACTTCAAATCAATCATTTGGTTGTAACCTCTCCTTCTATCATCAATAAAGAGTACTAATTTTTCCCTATATGCATCTGTATTGGCTTTGATTTTCCATATCACAAGATCTTGGTTGATGTATATGGCTTATGCTTTACTGATTTAGCTAACTAGCTTGAATATATATCTATATTATCGCATCTTCTGTTGTTTCAATGTTCTTTCTTGCAGGAAGCATTCAGCACAAAACCGCTTGAATTTGAAGCTGCGACATAAGCGATAGAAGGAGCCATTTGGAAGTATTTGATCAAGTAAGCCTCCAATCCTCTTTGTGTATCTATTCTGAGTTAGGAAAAATAGTCGTATAGTCTTTCACCTATTGTTCTAGACTAGCACCTGCCTAGGGAAGCGTGATTTATCCGTAATTCACAATTTTGGCCCAAAAAACTAGCGACTCCACTGGGGAGAATTTCTCTTAGTTCTAGGTGTTTAAGCCTCTGATTTGCTTTGTTTATCCACCCAGTAGTTGTTACTCATCAAGATTAAACTTTTTCAAAGCCAAATTAGCAAAGACAGTGAGTTAAATAATAGTATTTTTCTTTGTATACTACGCCCAACGCACCTTTATATAGGGCACAATGCTTTGCAGAGCACTGTCTCCGTTCCTAGTCTGCATTGCGGAGAACTGTCTCCCTTTGGAGACTATGTTGACTCCTGAAAAAACCCAAATTCCATTGAATTTTCCTTTGCAATTTTCTTCAGTTTTTTTTCTGCTGTGTTTTGAAAAGTTTGCTTCTCATATTCACCAGTGACTCTATATACTTCTTCCTCCTTTGACTGAAAATTTGTTCAATGTTTGTTTAAATTTTTTTTCTTTATCATTGACAAGTTGATTTAAAAGTACTTTTTATGGTCGCATTAAGAATCATTTTCTTTCGAAATAGGAAATTGTCGTAAAATCTTCATTTCCTTGATAGGAGAAATTGTTGTTGAAGTCCTCGTTTTTCCTTCAAAAGAGAAATTTTTGTTTGTATTATTCGTTTCTCGAAAGTAAAAAGCATTTGAATTATTGATTTAGTGCACCTAGTTTATTTTTTGAATTCATAACATTGAAGAAAATGAAAATAAAAACTTGCATTTGCATGTAGAATAATGTGTGTTTTGCAAAAGGAACATTAGGAAATCTGCATTTAGTTTGTGCTCATTGATTTATTTTGTTCATTGATTTGTTTGCTCACAAATTATTTTCTCTCCTCCCTTAGTAGCTAGGTTTTTCATTGAAAAAGCTGAAAGTGAAAGATTTTTTATCATTCTTACCTTGAATTTTAGGAATTTCATACACATCATCGCGGTGAACCTTTGAAAGGAAAACTGTAAGCAAGATCAACATAAAATTAATCTCAATTTACCTAACAAAGCATTGGAACCATAATGATAACATTTAGAAGGTCTAGGCTAGAGACGTGTTCCATCATCGTAAAACATAGCAGCTAAAGTTAACTTGTTTGTGATACATTCCGAGTGTGATACCTCACTCCACGTACGTAAGTATACTGTAGCTCATCCATGTACTTTCGTGTATATTGGGCGGTGTTACAGTACGATAAGTATAAAGGGTTGCTCTCACTGTGCGGTTTTGCATCAGACAACGATAATACGAACTTGGGCCTCCACGTACCTTTAAGTATATTTGGGAGGAAAAATTTTAGGTGCTATCCATTCATAGTGAACCTAGTCAGCTGCCTTGAAATTGTGATACATCGAACCCAGCATTCGGGGAGATTTCCTGCCCATACTTCTTGGTTCTCCAGGAGGTATTCTGCAGTTCACAGTTTCTTGGTAAACCTTTTTTCCTAGCATTACCCTCTTTTTGTTTATTTGTTTTTTTGATTAAAATAAATTAGTAATCCTAGAAGAATAAAATCCTATCCCCCTTCATTCGCGTAGATTGGCTTTAAAACCACCTTTACTGCCAGAAGTTACTTCTCGTAGGAGAAGGTGATCACGATTTGCCAAATCAAGTACAATTATTACCTCTGGTGAAACATCATTTTCCAATAATCTAGAGTTAGCTCAATTTGTTTCTACACATCCTAGTTCGTCTACTGTTGTCGAAACAGAGTCTTCACAGCTACTCGTGGTCATGATCCATCCAATCAGTGAGACCATACCTCCTATACCCAACGTTGTTCAATCAAAAATTGATCTAGATCCTATCTCTTCTTGGCCAGCACATCTGAATCTAGAAGTCGAATGACTGGAAGTTGTTCCTACCTTGGTCATCCTACAAATTTCTGTAGCCACTGAAACTCCTATATCACACAGTCAACCGTCTGAAATATATTTTGGGCTTGATGGTGAAGTTCTTCCTCCTGGTTTAATTGCGATTGAAGAAATCCCACAAGACGATACACCTTTAACTCCAACCCATTTTGGGGAGGACCTTTACCTGTACCAGTCTTTTCCTCAATCGTTTCCACCTGCTTTTGTTGATCCTGATACCATTCAATCTCCCATCTATTTTCGAGGATATACATTTGGTCAAACAACCATGTCTGAACCAACATCTTCAGTTGGGTCTGCTATTCCAATTACGTCAGATCCTACCCTCGCTATGGTGGCCAGATCTTCAGTTGGGTCTGCTATTCCAATTACGTCAGATCCTACCAATTACGGTGGCCCTACGGTCCCAACAGGTTACAAATCATTATCTGGCACTTTCTCTAGTGCATCTTCAAGACCATGGTCTTTACCAATGTCATCATCTGATATTTTAACTGGTAGTCCTATCGTTAGTAATGAACAACTTGATTCATTATACACATCATCAGGGCAATATCAAGTCGGTCCTTTTGGGTCAATTCCTTTAAATACCATATCAACTAGACTCCCAGTATTCGGGGAACAATATTTTCCGTCTTATTATCCACCTTATGCTGGGGGGAAACATTTGGTCACCCAATATGATAGTACTCCGTCACTTTTTGGTCAAACTAATGTTGACATGAATGTTTGTCAATGGCAGCCCACTCTACCTATCCAACCACAAACAGATGTACATTCGTATCAACTGGTTCAACCTGTTACACCCACTTCATTACCACTTGTTAATACATCTCTACCCCTATTACAGAATCAAAATATTGTACAACATCCTTATTAGGTGGGTTCTTCGTCTCAATATCATCAAATTTTAGGTCCACAAAATCCAAATCCTTTGGTTAATTTAGAACAACCTGTATTAGCCATCATTTATTCATAAGCTGGTGTACCATTTTATGGGATGTCACAAACAAAACCTGGTTATACATATCAACCGAATCCTAGTTATACTAATTTGGGTTATAACATTTATGGATAGACCCCTTGGAAACCACAGCCTCAAATGCCTCAAACTTCATTTCAATAAGTATCATATCCAGGTTTTGATCAACAGAATCCTCAAGTGTTTGCTACAAAAAACAACCCTTATTTGGGTTACCAGCAACAGATTCCGTATGTTGGTGCTCAAAGGCCTGTTGCCCAAGAAATTCCATCTTACCCTGGCTATGCTCAACCTGACCTTAATTGACAGTTGCCTTTTTTTGCAACCTTGGAATTACCATATTTAAACCAGTTAACCAATGATCCTATAAATTATGCTCCTTGGTGGCCGGTGATACCTCATAAATTACCCTATGATATTCCTAAAGTCAATGGAAACCCTGGATAAGATTCGTCGACTCATGTCATGAATTATCATTTATGGTGCTCATCAAATTCCCTGAATGATGATTCTGTTCGACTATGGATTTTCCAGTGTATGCTTACAGGTCTGGCTGCTAAATGGTACATTGAGTTACCTAGAGATTATGACAATTTCACTGCCCTAGTTACTATCTTTTTGACCCATTTCTAGTTACCGATTAGATACAAAACTGGAACGGAACTCTTGACCAACTTCAAACAGACTAATGCTACTCACATTTCTGATCATATTCATGAGCAGCGTTGCCGTCGATGAATGGTTAAGACATTTGTTGCAGATCAACTCCTTGCTGAATGGTTCATTAAGTCCCTGTTACCATCTATAACTGAGGATGTGGGTAAGGTTGGCGTCGTGACAGAAGAGAAAGTTATCGCTCGTGCCCAATATTTGGAATTGATTTACACTCAGTCTGACACGCTCTATGAAAAAATTCCTAATGCGCCGCGATCTAATTTCAATGTTCCTCCTCAAATAAAGGATTCTCATGCTGGAGACGGCTTGATAAGCACTGCAAACACACAACACAATACTGCATCTGATCCTGCTCCTACTTCTAAAATTAATGTTGTGTTATTTGACAAAGGAAAAAGTGACAAGCAACCAGGAAGTAATAAAAAGAGGAAATCAAAGAAAAAGAAAACTTCTATCTCGCAGGAAAGATCATCTGATCAACCATCTGGACCATGGAAACCTTGTTATCCATGCATAATCTGTAATGAGGAACACTTTGTTAGGGATTTTCCTCACCGTGCTGAAGTTTAAAAAATCATCAAGACTTCCCATGCATCAGCTGTGTTGACAGACCCATTTCCAAATCCAGACACTAATTTGGTTGCTACGAATCCAAGTCCTAGTTCCCAAGTGTTAATTTTATCCACCACAAAACCTTCACAAGATATTTTGGTGTCAACGTGTAATAAATACTATGGTAGTTCGGCTATTGATCAACCTACTACCTTGACAATGAATCCATCTAATGAATCAGTACCACCTACTGTTATTCATGAATTGACAATTAAGCCACCGAAGGGAGTAATTCATAAATCGACATATAATCCTCAAGCAAGAGCTGCACAAAATTATAATATAGTTGAAGATTTGGCTCAATCCCCTTTAGCTATGTCTGCTCTTGAGGTATTACAAAATTGTCCCTCCTAGAATCAAGATTTATTGTCGGCCATTGGTGGAATTGATTCGACTAATTCTAATCTTGTCATCTTTAATCATACGGGCTATGTACTGCAACTACCAGTATAATTGGCATTCTCCATACAGGTAAATGTTCTCAATCACCTTGTTCATCGCACTATTATTGATGAGGGAGCATCTACGTGCATTATGTCTCTAAACTGTTGGAAGTCACTTCGCTCGCCGCAATTATCACAATCATCAACGACGTTGAAGGCTTTTGATGGAAGAACATATAAACCTTGTGGTATTATCAATAACCTGCATGTTGAACTAGAGGGAAAATAGTGGATATTGATGTCAAGGTTGTTGAAAAACCCCTTGACTATAATATTTTACTTGGAATACCATGGATATATGCAATGACTGCAATTGTTTCTACATACTTTAGAATGATTTCCTTTCCATATAAAGGTACAATCACGTCAGTCATTAATCAATTTTCCTTTTTTGCCTCCGCTTCATAGGTAATTGGAAGTATTCCATTTGTTCACTTATCCGGACTAGAAATTCAAAACATTGGTGTAGGAACCTTAAAGGATTCCACTCTTATGGGAACCTTTGCATTACCGCCGCCTGCGACGTCGGCAGAAATTGCAATTATAGAGACTTGCTACATGATCTCTTCCACTCTATTTGGCTTAAGGGAGAGTACGGGTGATTCTAATATTTCTACATTGGATGAATTTTTACCACCCAGCCCTATTGAGTTGGCATAGAAATCAATCTATTTGGCTTAGGCGACAAATCCGGAACCAGCATCGCCGAGTGTTTGGGTTGATCGTTCCTTAGATTTTGGTACTCCATCTGATCCATTTTCCTCAAATTTTTTGATAGATGAAAATATTTTGGAAGCTATGATGTCGGAAGGAGAACCATGGGAAGATTATCATCATCGTTCCCATCTTCATGATTATGAAGAAAACAATCTTATTGAACTATATCACCCATCCATCAAAACTTTCTTTTCGAATTATTTATCGATTAATGCAATCGATTCTAAGAAAAATTTATCAAATATCAAAGAAATGATTTCTATGAAGATTTTGACCAAACCTGGCGTTTTAGAAAATATTCATGTCGGTGTATCTTGTTTCCCATCAGAACTTGATTCATATCGCTCTTTATTTCGTGAATTTCATGACGTATTCACCTGGTCTTACAAGGAAATGCCAGGCATAGATACTAGTATAGTTGAACACACTATTAATATGTATCCTGATGTCAAATTGGTGCATCAACGACTTCATCCTGTTCATCCAAAGAAAGTTGTTGCCATCAAAGCAGAAGTTGAATTTTTTTTGCATGATGGTTTCATTTACGTTGTTCTGCTAACTGAGTGGGTTTCCAATATTGTTCTTGTCATGAAAAATCAAGGAACCATTAGTGCTGGGAAAAATATTGAGAGGGGGGGGGGGGGGGTGAATCAGTATTTAGAGCATACTCAAATATTTTTACTTTTTCTTTCTTTAAAAAACCATACGCTACTTTACTGAGCCCAACTCGCGTATACACGCGGATATCCTTCATAAAACTCGCGTATACACAGAGATCTTATTATGAATTTATTTCTTGACTTAGATATATGCATCATTCATTCCTTAGATGTTTAGTTAGTAGTAAGCATGAGCAGTAATAACAGAATAAACCATCACACATAAGCAACACACATAAACACCAAGATTTAAGGTGGAAACCCAAGTCGGGGGAAAACCACCGCTGCCGTTGTCTCAGCCTTCAATATTTTATTATAAAGAAAACATCTTACAACCATGTACTGGTGCAGACTCATACCAGCACGCAGGCACCCACCTGCAGAAGGCTACAACCTTCTCTCATTTACCAACCTCTCCTGGAAGGGAGCTACAACCCCCTGCTCTCGTTTACCAGCCTCTCTTGGAAGGGAGATACAACCCCCTGCTCTCATTTACCAACCTCTCCTGGAAGGGAGCTACGACCCCCTGCTCTCGTTTACCAGCCTCACCTGGAAGGGAGCTTCCTGACCCCATTGAAGGCTACAACCCTCAGCACCCGCTCATGGACCACGTTTCATCAATTTTCATACTAGATCCAATAGCTTCAATAGATCACAACTTGCAGGCCACTTTTCATCATATTTTCAGACTGGACCCACTCCACACATTTAAGCTCAATCATACATCAAACTGAAACTTATACCCTTATTAATTCATTCAATGAATCATCAACCAATCAATCAACAACTTGATCTTTTCTCAACATAGTCAGCAACATAATCAATATTCAGAAAACCCAGATATGTATGAATACATCATAGACAGATAGCAGTAATATAGCAGAACAGATCAGACATTTCATACCACATACTTAAGCAAATCCTAGTTTTCATACGCGCTTTCCTTTCACTGATCCTACGTATATATGCACTTTCATGCATATAAACCCGCGTATACATCTGCACATACTTCAGAACTAGTTTCAAATTCCATACGCGCTTTCGCGGAATTCAACCCACGTATATACGCGCTTTCTCTACTGCAAACAAGAATATAGATCTTCAAATATTATAGGGCAGCATACTTCTTCAGATCAGATATACAGTTCATATTTTACCCTTCACTTCAGATACATGTTCGCCTCATCTCAGATCTAAACATTCCATAAACAGATCTAGAAGATACAAATACATTTCAGATCTAGAGATCCCTCTTCATCATTTTCTTCACTGGTGCATTATGAATTCAGATCTATCATTCAACTGTTACCCATTCCATATAGATATTATTCAAAGAGAAGTATTCATTAAAACTCAGACATCTTACACACTTTGCACAATGATTTTCCTCTCCTTATATAGATTTACCCTTTGTCAATACCATGAGCCAAAACCATACCACTTCTAATGGTATTCCTGGACAGGATCAAATAGACAATCCAGTGCTCAATACAATGGGTCAATACCATGGTATTAACCCCTGGTTTTACACATTTAGAGCGCAATTGAGCATACGCGACTTGGCACGTACTTTTCCACGTGCATACGCACCTTCTCCTTAGCAAACCCACGTATGCCTTGTAACATACAATTTTCATCATTGTTCTGGCACACACTGAAGATTGATTTCTCTAGTACTTCTGAGCTACTTGTAGAACATCAGTTTTTCATCATTAATAAACTCATCAAGCATCAAGAAAAACTTCATTAAGTAGGTTTTCATCATCTTCATCAAGTGGGTTGCCATCAAGGACAACACTCTGCATCATATTGCCAACAATCTCCCCCTTTGGACTTGATGGCAACCATGATGGTGTTTTATCACAACAGATAGATACATTAAGCATAATGATATTCTCCCCCTATTAAAACACCATGTCACGCTCCCCCTTTGACATCAAGGGCAAAGGGCGGATCAAAAACCAATACAAGGTTTTTCTCCTCATGTAGAAAGAAGAGCACTGTAGATTTGATGTGCACTGAAGTTACCATGCTCCCCCTGAGTTCATGCTAAATGTTCAAACATATTTTTCAATAAAGTATCTGACTCTATGACTCATACTTACATCAAAGATCCAACCATATGTGACTCAAGTACCCAACCAAGAGGGTTTACACATTTTGACTCAACTACCCAACCAAGTGGGTTTACAAATTTGACTCAGCTACCCTTCAAGTGGGTTTACAAAATTTGAATTAAGTCCTTATGGCAGGAATATTAAAATTTTACATCATAGGTCTCATCATGACCTTTTCATCAAATTACGAATATGACTTTTTATGACCACTACCAAAAATACCTCAAGAAAGATCATATTTCAGAATCATCATAATGCCAACAATGCATTATGCTCAGCAAGGCTAATGCTCCCCCTGAAACTGTGCATCCACGCTTCCTTTCCATATGACCACGGATCCTCCTTAGCTTGTGCAACCTGAATACTTTCAACAGCAAGTCATCAACAACAATTTCTGCATGATCTGTCCGTATCTCTGAATCATAAGACTTCCATCTCATTCATGTGTGAAAGCAAGGAATACTGTTCAGCAAAAAGCAAACAGGGCTCATCCATTAACTCATCATAATAAATCATGTATCATGTCATCATTATTTAGAACTGAGACATAAGAAAATATAATTTCAATAATGCAATCATTAATAGTCAGACTAATGCTCCCCCTGAACCTGTGTTCCTGATCTTCAGCTGTCATACTAATTTTCTTATCATAAATGCATACGCGTCTGTCTCCACTGTAACTCGCGTGTATACGCGACTTTACTTCATTAAATCTGCGTATGGAAAGTGAAATACTGAAAATTTCACACTCCTCCTTCTCCCCCTAAATTTGTACCACCTGTACCTGTCTTCTTCACAACAGATGCACTGTCAGAAATAAACATAACCAGAATTACCAAATCAACCATGATAATCATCATACATTGCTCCCCCTGTGATGATACATTACTAATCTCTATAATGTATCTCACATCATTCCTGTAGTCATTATGAGAAGCTTTAGTAGATGACTGCAGTAGGGTCAGTATTCCCTACGTTTCTGACCAGTGCTCCTTCTTTTTCCAGCTTTGCTTGAAAATTCTTATTGTGGGCTGGAAGTTATCCAATTTCTCATATCTGTTCATCCTGCATTATTTTTCCACATGTCCATACTTGTTACAAGCATAACATCTTATGTGACGAGAAAAGTAAGCATAAGGATCATAGTGTGTTCTTCTATTCTTTCTTCTATTGCAATCAACTGCTTTATGCCCAAAATTCATGCATGAAAAATAATATCCCTTAAAGAAACCAGAGTACCTTTCTGTATAGAATCTGTTTGTTTGTGACTGAAACAATCTGCTTCTGCAATTTGCTGCAACATGCCCATAATTATGACATTTAAAGCATTCAACATTATTGAATGATTTCCTTTGAGTGTTCATGATTGTCAGTTGAATTCTTGTTTCTTTCAACTCTTCAGGTTTTGCATTGACATCCTTTGAGTCTTTATCACTTCCTTGTGAACTAAATTCTCCTTTAACAGTTTCATGAAAACCAAGACCAAGTTTAATAGCAGGAGATCTTTGATTACTAAGAATATTGTCCAGAATCTTAGTACTATCTTGAAACCTCAAGAGTTTATCCTTTTCTTCTAATTTACCTTTGAGAATGTTTACCTCAACCTCCAATATTTGGCATTGCTTCATCATGCTTTCTTCGACCCTTTTTCCTTCTACTTGATCATTCAATTTTAAAATTTCTTCCTTCAACCAATTTTCTTGTTCTTCACATGTTTGTAACAACTCTTCATTCTTCTTATTTGATTTTTCCAGATCTTCTTTGAGAGAGATGATTTCTGCTTCAAGTCCTTCCTTTTCAAATGATAGGGGTTCTTCATTCTTCTTATTTGATTTTTCCAGGTCTTCTTTGACAGAGATGATTTCTGCTTCAAGTCTTTCACTTTGATTGGTTGCATAAACATACAACTTTTGATACTTGCCTATCTTTCCTTTCAATATTTCTTTCTGTTCATTCATTCTAGAGATCATATCTTTGTAGATAGATTCTCTCTTATGAAATTGATTCCAATCATTGCTTTCATCATTGATCTTGGGATTTTCATCTAGACTTATACTGTTACTTTCACTATCTTCACTATTGCAAGCACAAGAAGGTGAATCACAAAAACAACAATCAATACCTATTTCCTCTTCTTCATTTTCTACTGCACATGTTTTCTGAGGTATCTCCTTTTGAGTAGCCTTCTTCTTTTGCTTCCTTGCCATGAGCACTTTCAGATCTTGGTCAAAATCTTCTTCATCCTCATCATTATCTTCATTTGCCTAATAACTCTTTCTCTTTTCAAATTGTTTCCCTTTATCATGATTTTCTTCATAAGGACATTTAGCAGCATAATGACCAACTCTCCCACAAGTAAAACACTTGAAGGGTAGCTTACCTTTGAATATTCCAGTACCTGGTTGGAGTCTCCTTAAAAAATTTGCTTCTTCTTCTTTTGATATATAACTTGATTCCTTGACAACTTCCTTTTCCTTTCCTTTTGCACACGCCTTAAAAGCAGCTTCTTTGATTTGAGAGGGACCTCCTTGTCTCATTTCATAAGCAGTGAGAATACCATGTATTTGAACAATAGTAAGAGTTTGCAGATCTTGCCTTTCTTCAATAGCTGACACTTTTGACTCAAATTTTGAAGTTAAAGATTTTAAGACTTTTTCCACCAGAGTAGTATCGGTTATGGTTTCACCCAAACTTCTCATACGATTTACAATAGCATCTAGATGTAAAAAGAAACTGGCAATACTCTCATCACTATGCATCCTTAAATTTTCATATTCAATTCTGAGAGTTTGGAGTTTTGCACTTTTTACCTTTGTATCTCCTTCATAGCTCAGAATTATTTTGTCCCATATTTCTTTTGCCGAATTTAGCTGCATCACTTTAGAAAATTCTGGTTCAGACATGCTTCCTAATAAGACATTGACGGCTTTGGCATTGATTTCATATTTCTTCCTTTCTGCTGCATCAGTAGGAATACTTGCCGGATACTGATAACCTCCTTCCATGATTGCCCATACTTCTGCACCAAGACTTTGCAGATATGCTTTTGTTCGTATCTTCCAGAATAACAGATTATTTCCATTGAATAGAGGTGGCCTTATAGACATTACCCCTTCATGACTTCCCATTGCGACGGATCTCCTTCAAGCGATCAAGCTTCTGCAGAAGAACCTGCTCTGATACCAATTGTTGGGAAAAATACTGAGAGGGGGGGTGAATCAGTATTTAGGGCATACTCAAAAATTTTTAATTTTTCTTTCTCTAAAACCCATACGCTACTTTACTGAGCCCAACTCGCGTATACACACGGGTATCCTTCATACAACTCGCGTATACATAGTGATCTTATTATGCATTTATTTCTTTACTTAGATCTTTGCAACATTCATTCATCTGATGTTTAGTTAACAGTAAGCATGTGCAGTAATAACAAAATAAAACATCATACATGAACACCAGGATTTAAGGTGGAAACCCAAGTCGGGAGAAAACCACCGCTGCCGTCGTCTCAGTCTTCAATATTTATTATATATAGAAAACATGTTACAACCATGTACTGGCGCAGACTCATACCAGCACGTAGGCACCCACCTGCAGAAGGCTACAACCTTCTCTCGTTTACCAGCCTCTCCTGGAAGGGAGCTACAACCCTCTGCTCTCGTTTACCAGCCTCTCCCGGAAGGGAGCTACAACCCCCTGCTCTCGTTTACCAGCCTCTCCTGGAAGGGAGCTACGACCCCCTGCTCTCGTTTACCAGCCTCTCCTGGAAGGGAGCTACAACCCCCTGACTGAAGGCTACAACCCTCAGCGCCACCATGGACCACGTTTCATCAATTTTCATACTGGATCCAATAGCTTCAATAGATCACAACTTGCAGGCCACTTTTCATCATATTTTCAGACTGGACCCACTCCATACATTTAAGCTCAATCATACATCAAACTGAAACTTATACCCTTATCAATTCATTCAATGAATCATCAACCAATCAATCAACAACTTGATCTTTTCTCAACATAGTCAGCAACATAATCAATATTTAGAAAACCCAGATCTGTATGAATACATCATAGACAGATAACAGTAATACAGCAGAACAGATCAGACATTTCATACCACATACTTCAGCAAACCCTAGTTTTCATACGCGCTTTCCTTTCACTGATCCGGCGTATATACGCGCTTTCATGTATATAAACCCGTGTATACATCTGCACATATTACAGAACTAATTTCACAACCCATACGCGCTTTCTCTTAATCCAACTCGCGTATATACGCGCTTACTCTGTTACAAACTTGCATATAGATCTTCAGACATTTTAGGTTAGCACAATTCTTCAGAACAGACGCATAGCTCAGATTTTACCTTTCACTTCAGAAACATGTTTGCCTCATCTCAGATCTAAACATTTCATAAACAGATCTAGAAGATACAAATACATTTCAGATCTAGAGATCCCTCTTCATCATTTTCTTCACTGGTGCATTATGAATTCAGATATATCGTTCAACTGTTACCCATTCCATACAGATATACGTCAAAAAGAAGTATTCATTAAAACCCAGACATCTTTCTCCCCCTTTGCACAATGATTTTCTTCTCCTTATATAGATTTAGCCTTTTTCAATACCATGAGCCAAAACCATACCACTTCCGATGGTATTCCTGGACGGGATCAAATAGACAATCCAACGCTCAATACAATGGGTCAATACCATGGTAGTAACCCCTGGTTTTATACATTTAGAGCGCAATTGATCATACGCGACTTGGCACGTACTTTTCCATGTGCATACACTACTTCGCCTTAACAAACCTGCGTATGCCTTGTAACATACACTTTTCATCATTGTTCTGGCACATACTGAAGATTGCTTTCTCTGAGTTGCTTGTAGAACATCAGATTTACATCAAGGACAACTTCATCAAGTAGGTTGCCATCATCTTCATCAAGTGGGTTGCCATCAAGGACAACACTCTGCATCATATTTCCAACAATTAGAGTGTGTGTCGATTATCAGGATGTGAATATGGCTTGTCCAAAAGACAGCTATGCTACTTCCTTTATGGACCAGATTATTGACGATTGTGATGGATGTGAAATATTTTCATTCATGGATGGATTTTCTGGCTATAATCAAATAAATATCCGCCTAGATGACCAACATAAGATAGCATTCATCTGTCCCTAGGGCACATTCTCATATAGGAAACTTTCGTTTGGTTTAAAGAACGTTGGGGAAATTTTTTAGAGAGCAATGGATTATGCTTTAAATGACATCAAGCACATTTTTCAACCATATCTAGACGATTTACCAGTGCATTCACCAAATCAGATTGATCACCCGATGATATCAATCCACATAAATGTGTGTTTTGTGTTGGTTTTGGTCGATTTCTCAGATTCGTAGTCTCAAAAGAAGGAATTCGAATAGATCCATTGAAGGCACAGGCCATTCTTGATTTGCCTACACCATCAAATTTACTTCAAATACAAAAACTTCAAGGAAAGGCTAACTTCCTAATAAGGTTCATTCCAAACTATGCTGAAATGGCTAAAGGATTTACTCAATTATTGAAAAAGGGGGTTCCCTTCCATTGGGACCAAGTTGCGCAACCTTCTTTTGATGTTGTCAAGGACACTCTTGTCCAAGTGTCATTAATGTATCCTCCTAATTATCAAAATGATTATTTCCTATATATCGCCGCGGCTGAAACGACCATCGCTATGGTCTTGGTCCAAGTAGAAGATGGAATTGAACATCCAATCTATTATTTGAGTCGTAATCTCAATGATACGGAAGTTAAGTACTCGTAAGTGGAAAATCTTGCCTTGGGAGTTGTTCAAGCTGTCCAAAGATTTTGTCATTATATCCTACTCCGAAAAACAACAATAGTTTTAGATTGCAACCCCATGAATTATATCTTATCATGTCAATTGCTGGGGGGAAAATATTCAAAATGGATTGTAATTTTGCAAGAATTTGATTTGGAATTCATCAAATCCAAGTCAAAGAAGTCTTTAGTTTTCACTGAGCTTCTCTGTGACCTTCCCTCTGATAGCACTGCAACTACGTCGGAACCATCAATTCCTAACGAGTCTCTGTTTATGATCAGATCATATGATCCCTGGTATGGGGATTTCATCATTTATCTCCAAACCCAAACTTTTCAACCTAATACCTCTCGCTCTGAACAATGACTTATTTGATACCAAGCCAAATATTATCTGATTGTCGACGATACACTTTATTGTCGTGGTGTCGATACCATTTTAAGGAGTTGCCTTACTCATGAGGAGGCTAAAAAAGTGTTAAATGATTGTCATGCTGGGGCTTGTGGTGGACATTTATCTGGTTATGATACCACGGAGAAGATACTCCGTGCTGGTTACTTTTGGCTTACTATTTTTCGAGATTGCATCCTCGCAGTCAGAAGTTATCATGCATGCCAGGTTTTTGATCGTAAAATCTGCAAACCGCCAGCTCCAATGCATCTTGTTGTCTCTGCTACACCATTTACGAAATGGGGTATTGACTTCATGACCTGTAACCCTCCTTCGTCTGGGGCGCACGGTTATATTATTGTCACAGTCGACTATTTTACCAAATGGGCCGAAGCGATGCCTACATTCAACAATACCAGACAAACGGTTGCATTTCTTTTCTTTAATCACGTTATTGCACAGTTTGGGGTCCCATAGGCCATAGTCATAGATCATGGGAAGCATTTTCGTAACCACATGATGTCTGAAATGACTGCTAAGTTAGGATTGTCACATGATAATTCTACTCCTTATTATCCATAATCAAATGGACAAGTTGATGCTATTAACAAAATTCTTAAACGAATGCTTCAACGAATGATAGGAGTCCATAAAAGGAACTGGCATTTGATCCTGTACTCCGCCTTGTGGGTGTATCGAACCTCGGTGAGAAACGCAACTAGATTTACCCCTTTTTAATTCGTGTATGGTCTAGAAGCTATCTTACCAATATAATGAGAAATATCATCATTAAAACTCGCGATAGACTTGTTACCTGACACCTCAGAAGAAGAAGCACGTCTCCTTAACCTCATCCATCTTGATGAAACACGTCGTGAAGCCCAATTGACAAACGAAGCGCATAAGAGACGTATAAAGGCGCAATATGACAAAAATTTCCACCTTCGCATCTACTCAGAGGGTGACTTGGTCCTTCTTTAAGATCAAGAAGCTGATGTAATAGGTACACGGAAATTCGAGCCATTGTGGCATGGCCCCTATATTGTCAAAAGAGTTCTTTATAAGGGTGCCTACGAGTTAGTTGATTATGATGGAATTCCATTGGCATAGCCTAGAAATGGGTTGTATTTGAAACATTACTATGATTAATCATGAGCGTAGTAATTTTTGGTATTATATTGTATATATGATGTTGATTTGCATTCATTGTCTTAATTTTTTTTTAGAGTTTTCTTGACGTTAGTAATCCTCTTTACAATTTCATTGCAGATGTCTAAAACTTTGGAACCATTTGTTGGATACGCTGATGGTGCTATTCGTATTACACATAATCTATCCTCTGCAGCGCGGGACATTTTCACTCAGAACGGTGAGTTAGTGAGTTTTCAAGGGATTTGTATTGGTAGATTGACGAACAATATCGTTGAGTATAGCACGTTAATCGAACTTCTCTTTGATGCCATTTCATTTGGTATTAACCGCATAATCATAAGGTTAGAATCACAACTTCTGGTATTACAACTTACTATTGTTTATACTATTAGAAATCCAACAATTCTTAGATTGTTCCTAAGAGTTCGACTTTTGGAAAGACATTTTGATTTCATTCAATATCAACATATTTCTAGAAATTTGAATGTATTAACTGATTCATTAGCTAATCAAGTTTTAGACAGACATTTGCAACATATGTAAAGAAAATATTCACATCATTGAATAGGATTGCACAATAAACATAGGAAAAACTTTTAAAACATATATATAGATGGTTATAAGGTTTTTACAAAATTTAGGCCCAAGACACATTGGCCATCTAACCTCAAAATGTATGCAAAAAATCACAACTAAACTAGTGGTGCTCATGGTAACATGCTATAGATCTACCAATCCTACGGAGCAATCACATCCAACGGTTAGGAACCCCAATAGTGTGTCGCTGCAGTCGTATGGGTAACTCTTCGACCCAACAATCTGGAATTTCGAAGGTCAAACCCTCTATGTGCTGCTGAAGCTCATCTAGAGTCTCAGCCATATCAAGGTCCTGAAGGACTGCTCTCCCGACAACCCTCTCTGCTGGTGCATTTGATTTGAGCTCTGGTTCCTCTACTGGTTGAACATGTTTGATATCTGCGTTACATCAAACATTTAGTTTAGTCTTGGAAAGAAATCAAAACACAAAAGAATTGTATAAATCTTAGAAAAATTAAAAAACATGGTCAAAACATTCTTACCAATTGCACCCCACTGAGCGCCTTCTAGTAATACTAAATCTGGATCTCCTCGGAAGTCGACGCCTACGTATGCATACTCATTGATGACGAAAATATGTCGCCGGAACCAGGCAAAGAATGCATTAGAGAACACAACGATCGATTGACCTGCATGCCAAACCATGAGTTCTACCCATTTCTGCATTCGAGGATCTCTAGGACTAGATATATCTAGTGTTACATGTTGTGGCTGCATTAGTGGAATCCATTCAAAAGCGAAGGAGATAAGGATTGAACCACAACTGAAATAATTCTTCCTTCCTCCCTTTTCTTTGTTCAGTTGTTACTTTATCTAAGATAGAACAACTTCAGACCAGTTGAAGACTATTGGCTCTAAACACTCTAGCACATACAACATATACGATCTGTTCGCTACATGTAGTGTAACGGTGCCATCAAGTTTAGCGATCGTGAAAAGGATGTTGAGATTCAACAAGATGATGAGCTTAGTGGAAAGAGTCGCCTTCACTAAGTGGGCCTGCAAGCTATTTTTGGTGCAAGTCTATTTTTAGACATGTCGATCATATTCTATGAGTTGCAGGATGCTATTTGTGGATGGTTGGTCAAGTTTTAAAAATAGATGGACTTCTATTTTTATACATATTGGGCGGAGTCTATTTTTAGACTACCAGTCTAAAAATAGATATGTCCAATATTATTAGCTCTTAATAATATTTGGACTCTAAACATTATCTTATTCTCTTGGAGTACTTATATTAAGTGAAAAAATATGAAACAATAGCTAACAGAAGGAATTACACTATTCCTGAGGGTTTACTAGAGCTATTTCATGGAGGAATTTAGTTAGAACTCATGTGACAAATTTTGGTGGAGTTGGAGAAGTAGTTGGTGGAGTTGTATTTAGTTTAACTCAGTTAGACTCAGTTGAGCTAGTTGTATCTAGTCTAACTGATTGATACACTAGTGAGAGTGGTGTGAATTAATTAGTTAATTAATTCACTAAATAATAACTCATTAATCAACTAAAGAATACATCAGTTAACTACAGTGCATGGCAGTTTCAGTGGAGATCAGTGGAGAGGTAGGTGAAAGAGTGCAAGGTGACTATCGGCCAGACTATAGCATACTGATTGCATCCAAAAACTCCCGGAGATTCCAATGAGGATTACGTGAACAAGGTTGGAGCAATTTGAGTTCATTCAAATCCATTCTTTGTTGTGGATTGCACAGAGAGGTAGGCTGTTGGTGTGTGGCAAAAGACTTGGGTGTATGGATTATAAGATTGGCTCCATTAGTGTGTATTACTATTGTACTGAGAGCTTGATATGATCAGATTTGTATGAGGATTGTTACATGATATCTATGAAATATATTATATACATATAGTTGGTGTTTTCAGCTTTAGGCTTTCCCATTAAACAACTGTGTTAATGTGTGTGAATTTTTATTGTTTCAGATCTAGAGATCCCTCTTCATAATTTTCTTCACTGGTGCATTATGAATTCAGATCTATCATTCAACTGTTACCTATTCCATACAGATATACTTCAGAGTGAAGTATTCATTCAAACCCAGACTCATGCACCCACCTTGCACAATGATTTTCTTCTCCTTATATATATTTAGCCTTTGTCAATACCATGAGCCAAAACCATACCACTTCCGATGGTATTCCTGGACGGGATCAAATAGACAATCCAGCGCTCAATACAATGGGTCAATACCATGTTAGTAACCCCTGGTTTTACACATTTAGAGCGCAATTGATCATACGCGACTTGGCACGTACTTTTCCACATGCATACGCTACTTCGCCTTAACAAACTCGCGTATGCCTTGTAACATACACTTTTCATCATTGTTCTGGCACATACTGAAGATTTCTTTCTCTGAGCTGCTTGTAGAACATCATATTTACATCAAGGACAACTTCATCAAGTAGGTTTCCATCATCTTCATCAAGTGGGTTGCCATCATCTTCATCAAGTGGGTTGCCATCAAGGACAACACTCTGCATCATATTGCCAACAATCTCCCCATTTGGACTTGATGAAAACCACGATGGTGTTTGATCACAACAGATAGATACATTAAGAATAATGATATTATCCCCCTATTCAAACACCATGTCACTCTCCCCCTTTGACATCAAGGGAAAAGGTCGGATCAAAACCAACACAAGATTTTTCTCCTCATGTAGAAAGAAGAGCGTTGTAGATCTGATGTGCACTGAAGTTACCATGCTCCCCCTGAGTTCAAGCTGAATCTTCAAACATATTTTTCAATGAAGTACATGACTCTATGACCTTTCTATCACCAAGGACTCATACTTACATCAAAGATTCAACCAAGTGGATTTACATATGAGACTCAAGTACCCAACCAAGTGGGTTTACACATTTTGACTGAACTACCCAACCAAGTGGGTTTACAAATTTTGACTCAACTACCCAACCAAGTGGGTTTAAAAATTTGAACAAGTCCTTACATGACTGAATATTACAATTTTACATCATAGGTCTCATCATGACCTTTTCATCAAATTACGAATATGACTTTTTATGACCACTACCAAAAAGACCTCAAGAAAGATCATATTTCAGAATCATCATAATGCCAACAATGCATTATGCTCAGCAAGGCTAATGCTCCCCCTGAAACTGTGCATCCATGCTTCCTTTCCATATGACCACGGCTCCTCCTTAGCTTGTGCAACCTGAATACTTTCAACAGCAAGTCATCATCAACAATATCTGCATGATCTGTCTGTATCTCTGAATCATAAGACTTCCATCTCATTCATGTGTGAAAGCAAGGAATACTCTTCAGCAAAAAGCAAACAGGGCTCATCCATAAACTCATCATAATAAATCATGTATCATGTCATCATTATTTAGAACTGAGACATAAGCAGATATAATTTCAATAATGCAATCATTAATAGTCAAACTGATGCTCCCCCTGAACCTGTGTTCCTGATCTTCAGCTGTCATACTAATTTTCTTATCATAAATGCATACGCGTCTGTCTCCACTATAACTCGCGTGTATACGTGACTTTACTTCATTAAATCTGCGTATGGAAAGTGAAATACTGAAAATTTCACACTCCTTCTTCTTCCCCTTAATTTGTACCACTTATACCTGTCTTCTTCACAACAGATGCACTGTCAGAAATAAACATAACCAGAATTACCAAATCAACCATGAGAATCATCATACATTTCTCCCCCTGTGATGATACATTACTAATCTCTATAATGTATCTCACATCATTCCTGCAGTCATTATGAGAAGTAAGCTTTAGAAGCAGATGACTGTAGTAGGGTCAATATTCCCTACGTTTCTGACTGGTCCTCCTTCTTTTTCCAGCTTTTCTTGAACTTTCTTATCGTGTGCTGGAAATTGTCCAATTTCTCAGATCTGTACATCCTGCATTATTTTTCCACATGTCCATACTTGTTACAAGCATAACATCTTATGTGACCAGAAAAGTAAGCATAAGGATCATATTGTGTTCTTCTATTCTTTCTTCTATTTCAATCAGCTGCTTTATGACCAAACTTGCTGCATGAAAAACAATATCCCTTAAAGAAACTATATCGAGTGTAGACCGTTTGTTTCTAATCAAAACAACTGCTTTTAATTTGGCTGCAACATGCCCAATTATGACATTTTAAAGCATCTAACATTATTAATGATTTCCTTCGAAAGTTCATGATTGTCGTTGACTTTGTTTTTCAACTCTTCGAAGTTTTGCATTAGACATCCTTTTGTTTCTTTTGTACTCTTTGTGGAAAACCAGATTTTTGTCAGCTTGCTAAAACCAAGACCAAGTTTAATAGCAGGAGATCTTTGATTACTAAGAATATTGTCCAGAATCTTAGTATTATCTTGAAACCTCAAGAGTTTATCCTTTTCTTCTAATTTACCTTTGATAATGTTTACCTCAACCTCCAATTTTTGGCATTGCTTCTTCATGCTTTCTTCGACCCTTTTTCCTTCTTCTACTTGATCATTCAATTTTAAAATTTCTTCCTTCAACCAATTTTCTTGTTCTTCACATGTTTGTAACAGCTCTTCATTCTTCTTATTTCATTTTTCCAGATCTTATTTGAGAGAGATGATTTCTGCTTCAATCCTTCCTTTTCAAATGATAGGGGTTCTTCATTCTTCTTATTTGATTTTTCCAGATCTTCTTTGAGAGAGATGATTTCTGCTTCAAGTCTTTCACTTTGATTGGTTGCATAAACATACAACTTTTGATACTTGTCTATCTGTCTATTCAATATTTCTTTCTGTTCATTCATTCTAGAGATCATATCTTTGTAGATAGATTCTCTCTTATGAAATTGATTCCAATCATTGCTTTCATCATTGATCTTGAGATTTGCTTCTAGACTTATACTGTTACTTTCACTATCTTCACTATTGCAAGCACAAGAAGGTGAATCACAAAAACAACAATCAATACCTATTTCCTCTTCTTCATTTCTGCTGCACGTGTTTTCTGAGGTATCTCCTTTTGAGTAGCCTTCTTCTTTTGCTTCCTTGCCATGAGCACTTTCAGATCTTGGTCAAAATCTTCTTCATCCTCATCATTATCTTCATTTGTATAGTAACTCTTTCTCTTTTCAAATTGTTTCCCTTTATCATGATTTTCTTCATAAGGACATTTAGCAGCATAATGACCAACTCTCCCACAAGTAAAACACTTGAAGGGTAGCTTACCTTGAATCTTCCAGTACCTGGTTGGAGTCTCCTTAAAAAATTTGCTTCTTCTTCTTTTGATATATAACTTGATTCCTTGACAACTTCCTTTTCCTTTCCTTTTGCACACGCCTTAAAAGCAGCTTCTTTGATTTGAGAGGGACCTCCTTGTCTCATTTCATAAGCAGTGAGAATACCATGTAGTTGAACAATAGTAAGAGTTTGCAGATCTTGCCTTTCTTCAATAGCTGACACTTTTGACTCAAATTTTGAAGTTAAAGATCTTAATAATTTTTCCACCAGAGTAGTATCGTTTATGGTTTCACCCAAACTTCTCATACGATTTACAATAGCATCTAGATGTAAAAAGAAACTGGAAATTCTCTCATCACTATGCATCCTTAAATTTTCATATTCAATTCTGAGAGTTTGGATTTTTGCACTTTTTACCTTTGTATCTCCTTCATAGCTCAGAATGATTTTGTCCCATATTTCTTTTGCTGAATTTAGCTGCATCACTTTAGCAAATTCTGGTTCAGACATGCTTCCTAATAAGACATTGATTGCTTTGGCATTGATTTCATATTTCTTCCTTTCTGCTGCATCAGTAGGAATACTAGCCAGATACTGATAACCTCCTTCCACGATTGCCCATACTTCTGCACCAAGACTTTGCAGATATTCTTTTGTTCGTATCTTCCAGAATAACAGATTATTTCCATTGAATAGAGGTGGCCTTATAGACATTGCTCCTTCATGACTTCCCCATTGTGATTGATCTCTTCAATCGACTGCTTCGTAAGGCCCCGCTTCTCATACCAATTGTTGTGGAAAACACCGTATCTGGGAGAATGAGTTTAGATATACTCAAATATTTTTACTTTTTCTTTCTCTAAAACCCATACGCTACTTCACTGAGCCCAACTCGCGTATACACGCGGATATCCTTCATAAAACTCGCGTATACACAGAGATCTTATTATGCATTTATTTCTTTACTTAGGTCTATGCATCATTCATTCATCAGATGTTTAGTTAACAGTAAGCATGTGCAGTAATAACATAATAAACCATCACACATAAGCAACACACATGAACACCAGGATTTTAGGTGGAAACCCAAGTCGGGAGAAAACCACCGCTGTCGTTGTCTCAGCCTTCAATATTTTATTATAGAGAAAACATCTTACAACCATGTACTGGCGCAGACTCATACCAGCACGCAGGCACCCACCTGCAGAAGGCTACAACCTTCTCTCGTTTACCAACCTCTCCTGGAAGGGAGCTACAACCCCCTGCTCTCGTTTACCAGCCTCTCCTGGAAGGGAGCTACAACCCCCTGCTCTCGTTTACCAGCCTCTCCTTGAAGGGAGCTACTACCCCCTGCTCTCGTTTACCAGCTACCACTGGAAGGGAGCTACAACCCCCTCACTGAAGGCTTCGACCCTTAGCACCATTATGGACCACGTTTCATCAATTTTCATATTGGATCCAATAGCTTCAATAGATCACAACTTGCAAGCCACTTTTCATCATATTTTCAGACTGGACCCACTCCACACATTTAAGCTCAATCATACATCAAACTGAAACTTATACCCCTATCAATTCATTCAATGAATCATCAACCAATGAATCAACAACTTGATCTTTTCTCAACATAGTCAGCAACATAATCAATATTCAGAAAACCTAGATCTGTATGAATACATCATAGACAGATAACAGTAATACAGCAGAACAGATCAGACATTTCATACCACATACTTCAGCAAACCCTAGTTTTCATACACGCTTTCCTTTCACTGATCCTACGTATATATGCGCTTTCATGCATATAAACCCGTGTATACATCTGCACATACTTCAGAACTAGTTTCACATTCCATACGCGCTTTCACTGAATTCAACCCGCGTATATACGCGCTTTCTATGCTGCAAACTAGCGTATAGATCTTCAAAGATTATAGGGAAGCATACTTCTTAAGATCAAATATACAGTTCAGATTTTACCCTTCACTTCAGATACATGTTTACCTCATCTCAGATCTAAACATTCCATAAACAGATCTAGAAGATACAAATACATTTCAGATCTAGAGATCCCTCTTCATCATTTTCTTCACTAGTGCATTATGAAATCAGATCTATCATTCAACTGTTACCCATTCCATACAGATGTACTTCAAAGAGAAGTATTCATTAAAACCCGATCAGCACCCACCTTGCACAATGATTTATTTTATATAGATTTAGCCTTTGTCAATACCATGAGCCAAAACCACATCACTTCCGATGGTATTCCTAGACGAGATCAAATAGACAATCCAGCACTCAATACAATGGGTCAATACCATGGTAGTAACCCCTAGTTTTACACATTTAGAGCGCAATTGAGCATACGCGACTTGGCACGTACTTTTCCGCATGCATACGCTACTACTAACAAACCAATGTGTATGCTCTTTGTAACATACACTTTTCATCATTGTTCCGGCACATACCGAAGATTGCTTTCTCTCGAGTCAAGAACATCGACGACATCAAGGAAAACTTCATCAAGCAGGTTGCCATCATCTTCATCAAGTGGGTTTCCATTAAGGACAACATTCGTATCATATTGCCAATAATTAGAGTGTGTGTCGACATCGATGTCAATATGGCTTTGCCAAAAGACAACTATGCTACTTCCTTTATCGACCGTATTATTGAATGATCGTGGCCGGGATGAAAGCATTTTTGTTCGTAGGATGGATTTTATGGCTATATTCCAGCAACACACCGTGATGATCAACATAAGATAGCATTCATCTGTCCCTGGGGCACATTCGCTTATAGGAAACTCCCATTTCATTTAAAGAACGTTGGGGAAACTTTTCAGAGAGCAATGGAATATGCTTTCAATGACATCAAGCACATTGTTCAACCGTATCTAGATGATTTACCAGCACATTCATGAAATTAGACTAATCACCCGATGCATTTGAGAGCCATTTTCTTACATTGCCAACACTACAAAATATGCCTCAATCCACATAAATGTGTGTTTTGTGTTGGTTTTGGTCGTTTTATTGGATTCGTAGTCTCAAAAGAAGGAATTCAAATAGACCCTCTAAAGGTTCAGGCCATTCTTGATTTTCCTACGCCATCAAACTTACTTCAAATGCTGTAAAACTTCAAGGGAAAGGCTAACTTCCTAAGAAGGTTCATTCCAAACTATGCTGAAATGGCTAAAGGATTTACCAATTATTGGAAAAAGGGGGTTCCCTTCCATTGCCACCAAGTTGGGCACAACCTTCTTTTGATGTTGTCAAGGCTCTGTCCGCCGCCATTAATGTATCCTCCTAATTATCAAAATGATTATTTTGTATCGCCACAATAAACGACATCGCTATGGTCTTGGTCCAAGTAGAAGATGGAATTGAACATCCAATCTATTATTTGAGTCGCATCTCACGATAATGTAAAGTTAAGTACCTCAAGTGGAAAAATCTTGCCTTGGCAGCTGTTCAAGTTGTCCTAAGATTTCACCATTATATCCTGTTCCAAAAAACAATAATAGTTTTAGATTGCAACCCCATGACTTACATCTTATCACGTCAATTGTTTGGGGGGAAATATTCAAAATGGATTGTCATTTTGCAGTAATTTGATTTGGAATTTATCAAATCCAAGTCAAAGAAGTCTTTAGTTTTTGCTAAGCTTCTCCGTGACCTTCCTTCTTATAGTACTGAAATTACGTCGGAAACATCAATTCCAAACAAGTCTCTGTTTCTGATCAGATCATCTGATTCTTGGTATGGGGATTTCATCATTTATCTCCAAACCCAAACTTTTCAACCTAATACCTCTCGCTCTGAACAACAACGTATTCGATACCAAGCCAAATATTATCTGATCTTCAGCGATACACTTTATCATCGTGGTTGTCAATACCATTTTAAGGAGGTGCCTCACTCATGAGGAGGCTAAAGTGTTAAATTACTGTCATGTCAGCTTGTGGTGAGACTATCTGGTTATGATACCACGGAGAAGATACTCCGTGCTGGTTACTTTTGGCTTACTATTTTTCGAGATTGCATCCTCGCAGTCAGAAGTTATCATGCATGCCAGGTTTTTGATCGTAAAATCTGCAAACCGCCAGCTCCAATGCATCTTGTTGTCTCTGCTACACCATTTACGAAATGGGGTATTGACTTCATGACCTGTAACCCTCCTTCGTCTGGGGCGCACGGTTATATTATTGTCACAGTCGACTATTTTACCAAATGGGCCGAAGCGATGCCTACATTCAACAATACCAGACAAACGGTTGCATTTCTTTTCTTTAATCACGTTATTGCACAGTTTGGGGTCCCATAGGCCATAGTCATAGATCATGGGAAGCATTTTCGTAACCACATGATGTCTGAAATGACTGCTAAGTTAGGATTGTCACATGATAATTCTACTCCTTATTATCCATAATCAAATGGACAAGTTGATGCTATTAACAAAATTCTTAAACGAATGCTTCAACGAATGATAGGAGTCCATAAAAGGAACTGGAATTTGATCCCTACCTGGGCCTTTGGGGGTGTATCGAACTCCTAACTGAGAAATTAACCAGTTTTACCTTTCTAATTTGGTGTATATCTAATTTGGTGTATGGTCTGGAAGCTATCTTACCAATATAATGCGAAATATCATCGTTAAAACTCGCGATAGACTTATTACCTAACACCTCATAAGAAGAAGCACGTCTCCTTAACCTCACCCATCTTGATGAAATGCGTCATGAAGCCCAATTGGCCACCGAAGTGCATAAGAGATGTATTAAGGTGCAATATGACAAAAATTTCTAGCCTCGCATCTACTCGAAGGGCGATTTAGTCCTTCTTTACGATCAAGAATATGATGTAATAGGTACAGGGAAATTTGAGCCATTGTGGCATGGCCCCTATATTGTCAAAAGAGTTCTTGCTAAGGGTGCCTACGAGTTAGTTGATTACGATAAAATTCCATTGGCACAGCCTACAAATGGGTTGTATTTGAAACGTTACTATGCTTAATCATGAGCATAGTAATTTTTTGTATTATATTGTATATATGTTGTTCATTCGCATTCACTATATTAATTTGTTTTTAGAGTTTTCTTGAAATTAGTAATCCTCTTTACAATTTCATCGCAGATGTTTGAATCTTCGGAACCATTTTTTGGATATGCTGATGGTGCTAGTCGTAGTACGTAGAATCTATCCTCTGCAGCGTGGGCCATTTTCGCTCCGAACGATGAGTTAGTGAGTTTTCAAGGGATTTGTATTGGTCGATAGATGAACAATATCGCTGAGTATAGCGCGTTGATCAAAATTCTCTCTGATGCCATTTCATTTGGTATTAACCACATAATCATAAAGTTAGACTCAAAACTTGTGGTATTACAACTTACTAGTGTTTATACTGTTAGAAATCCAACACTTCTTAGATTGTTCCTAAGAGTTCGAATTTTGGAAAGACATTTTGATTTCATTCAATATCAACATATTTCCAGAAATTTGAACACATTGATTGATTTATTAGATAATCAAGTTTGAGACAAACATTTGCAACATAAGTAAAAAAAATATCCACATCATTGAATAGGATTTCATAATAAACATAGGAAAAACTCTGAAATAATATAGATATATAGTTATAGGTTTTTGCAAAAATTTTGCCCAAGACACATTGGTCATCTGACCTCAAAATGTATGCAAAATGTCATAAGTAAACTAGTGGTGCTCGTGGTAACATGCTATAGATCTAGCAATCCTACGGAGCAACCGCATCCAATGGTTATGAACCCCAATAGTGTGTCGTTGCAGTCACATGGGTAACTCTTCGACCTGACAATCCGGAATTCTGAAGGTCAAACCCTCTATGTGCTATTGAAGCTCATCTAGAGTCTCAACCATATCAAGGTCTTGAAGGACTACTCTCCCAACAGCCCTCTCTGCTGGCACATCTCCTTTGCGCTATGGTTCCTCTACTGGTGGAACACGACCGATATCTGCATTACATCAAACATTTAGTTTAGTATTGGGAAAAAATCAAAAGACAAAAACATTGCATAAACCTTAGAAAAATCAAAAAACAAATCAAAACATTCTTACCCATTGCACCCCACTGAGCGCCTTCTAGTAATACTAAATTTGGATCTCCTCGGAAGTCAACGCCTACGTATGCATACTCATCAATGGCGACAATCTGTCATCAGAACCAGGCAAATAATGCAGTGGAAAACACAACAGTCGATTGACCTGCATGCTGACCCATGAGTTCTACACATATCTGCATTCGAGGATCTCTAGGACTAGATATATCTAGTGTTACATGCTGTGGCTGCATTAGTGGAATTCGTTCCAAAGCGAAGGAGATAAGGATTGAACCATAACTGAAATTATTCTTCGTTCCTCCCTTTGCTTCGTTCAGTTGTTCCTTTATCTGAGATAGAACAGCTTCAGACTAGTTGAAGACTATTGGCTCTAAACACTCTAGCACATACAGCATATACGATTTGTTAGCTACATGTAGTGTAACGGTGCCAGCAAGTTTAGAAATCATGAAAAGGATGTTGAGATTCAACAAGATGATGAGCTTAGTGAAAAAAGATTCGCCTTCACTAAGTGGGCCCACAGCTATTTTTTGGTGCAAGTCTATTTTTAGACTATGTCTATTTATATGTTTGGATCATGTTCTATGAGTTGCAGGATGCTATTTGTGGATGGTTGGTCAAGTCGGAAAAAATAGATGGACTTCTATTTTTAGACATATTGGGCGGAATCTATTTTTAGATTGCCAATCTAAAAATAGATATGTCGAATATTATTAGCTCTTAATAATATTTGGACTCTAAAAATTATCTTATTCTCTTGGAGCACTTCAGTTAAGTGCACAGATGTGGCACAGCAGCTGACAGAAGGAATTACGCTATTTCTGAGGGTTTACTGGAGCTAATGCATGAGGACTTCAGTTAGAACTGATGTGACAAATTTTGGTGGAGTTATAGAGGTAGTTGGTGGAGTTGTATTCAGTTTAACTCATTTAGACTCAGTGGAGATAGTTGTATCTAGTCTAACCGATTGATACACTAGTGAGAGTGGTGTGAATTAATTAGTTAATTAATTCAATAAATAATAACTCATTAATAAACTAAAGAATACATCAGTTAACTACAGTGCATGGACAGTTTCAGTGGAGACCAGTGGAGAGGTAGGTGAAAGAGCAAGTGTGACTATCAATTGTGACTATAGTGATGCATTGATTGCATCCAACACTCAGTGGAGATGCAAATTAGGATTATGTGAACAAGGCTGGAGTACCCGAGTTCATCTCGTATCCTATCTTTAGCAGATTGCACAAAAGAGAGGTAGGCTAGCATGTATATTATTTGGCATAGCATGGATTTGCAAGATTGGGGCCTGATTAGTGTGTAGCGATTGTATTGTACCGAGAGCTTGATATGATCAACTTTGTATGAGGATTTTTACATGATATTTATGAGATATGTTAGAGAATGATAAATGTGCTTTCAGCTTCGTTTTTGCATTAAACAATTGTGTTAATATGTGTGAATTTTTATTGTTTCATATGTGCATTGCAATATTGATTTAATTTCTGCAAATTATCAATGGTGGAATAGATTCTATATTTTGCATGAACTTAAAATACTGTGAGATTAGGAGAATATTTGACATATAACACATAAGTTATATAATTTCTACATGGTATCAGAGCAGTGTTGATCATTGGAGGAGATTGCAATTATTGAAGCGGTTGAGTTTTGTGCTGGTGGAATTTGAATTTGCTGCAGTGTTTTCTTGGTGTCGAAGTTGAGCATTCATTGAAATGTCTTTCAACGGATTGTGATTGGATTATGCCCTTGATGGGAGCTCGAATTACATAGCATGGAAGGATAGGATGGAGGCGGTGCTGGATGATAATGGTTTGAAGGAGTTCATAGATGTTGATATTCCGAAGCCTACTTCTAGCAATGCAGCCACACTTGATGCATGGCAAAAGAAGGTAGAAAAGTGTTGAAGGATTCTGTTGGAAGGTGTGAAGGACCACATTGTGTCTAGCCTTCACAGGAAAGCCACTCCATTCTTAATGTGGAAGGCTTTGATAGATTTTTTCCAAAGCAGAAGTGACCAGAGGAAGTTGGCACTTAAAGACAAGCTTAGAAAAATAAAAATGGAGAAAGGCGACAGTATTCCAAAATACCTCACGAAGTTTTTCCATTGCAAGGATGAGCTGGGAAGTGTGGGGGTTACTGTTGATGAAGAAGAATTTTTGATCTTGGATCCTCGCTTTCGAAGAGTTGGAATTCCTATGAGGACTCTGTCAATGGTCGGGAGAAACTGTCGGGATGGGAGCGACTTTGGTCGGATCTTGTGCAGGAGGAGATAAGGCGGAGTACCAAGGATGGATCTTCATCGAAGAATGAAGATGAAGAAAATTTCGCTTTGGCTGCCAAAGCAAGGAAGGGGAAGGGAAAGAAAAATCCTTCTCAATCCGGTGCGAAAGGCAAGAATCAGGACATGTCCAAGGTGAAGTGCTTTCATTGTCACCAACACGGACATTACGCCACTAATTGTCCACAGAAGAAGAAAAATAAGCAGGCTGCTAGATCTGCAGCTGGAGAGGCCTTAGCCTCGTAGTTTGAGCTAGATTTTTCACTGATCGCATGCTTGGTCTCAATTTTGATGGGTTCAGTGTGGTTTCTTGACAGTGGTGCGTCTTTTCATATGACCTGAGACAAATATTTGTTTAGTGATCTGGAGGAAAAGGATCTTGGAGTGCACATTGAGATGGGAGATGATGGTAGATACAGTGTGACTGGTATTGGGACCATTTAATTTGAGAGGGAATCCAGTAAACCTTTCATCTTGAAGGATTTCATGCATGTTCCATGGTTGAACAAGAATATGATCTCCGTGGCGATGTTGGAAGACAAGGGTTATGATGTTGTTTTTAGTGAGGGAAAAGCTTTCCTTCGGCATAAAACAACTGGTCAAACCAGGAGGATAGGGATTCGAGTTAAGAATATTTATCAATTGTAGGTAGATGGCTGCACTGCAATGGCAGGCAAAGCAGAAGGAGTGGTGAGCTAGGATGAGGGCGAATTGTGGCACAGGAGATTGGGCCATCTTCACCATGGCGCTTTGAAAATTTTGCAGCAGATTTCTATCGGGCTTCCCAAAGGTACACTTGCGCAGTCAGATCAGTGCAAGGGATATACTTTGTGTAAATTTGTGAAGACCACTTTTCATGAGAAGGATAGTCATGCTTCGATGATCCTTGAGATAATTCACACAGACGTGTGTGGACCTTTCTCGGTTGCAAAGCACAGGTATTATGTGATATTTGTTGATGACTTTTCTCGTAAGTGCTGGATCTTCTTCATGCAGAAGAAGAGCGAGACATACTCAAATCTCTGTGATTTCAAGGCGCTGGTTGAGAAAGATTCGGGGAAGCAGGTGAAATCTCTAAGGAGCGATAATGGTGGTGAATACATCTCTGGCGAATTCAAAGACTTCTGCAGCAAAGAAGGAATTCGAAGAGAACTCATAGTGCCTCATAACCCACAAAAAAATGGGGTCACTGAGAGAAAGAACAGAATGATCATGGGTGCTACATGGGCGATGTTTTATGATCAAGGCCTTCCCATACACTTGTGGACTGAGGCATGCAACACTGCGGTTTATGTGCAAAACCGTTGTCCTCATAGAGTACTTGGAATGAGTACACCCGAAGAGGCATTTTCTGGTAAGAAGCCTGATATTTCTCATTTGAAGATTTTTGGCTCACTTGTTTACATTCATGTGACAAAGGATGCCAAGAAGAAGTTGAAGCTGACCGCAGAGGTTGGGATATTTTTGGGGTACATAGAAACACCCCACAAATATCGTTTGTATTTTCCAGACAGTCGGATGACTGTCGTGCGACGGGATATCAAATTTCATGAGGAGAAAGCCATGAAGTTGTCACTTGAGAGGGAGCCACACTTGCATGCAGAGGAGGAGCTACTTGTTCCTAAAGATGAGCCTCAAGATGTGGATCAGCCACAAGAGGAGGTTCATGGAGTGGAAGAAACCACTCATGCAGCGCCAAACATCAGAGGGCAGAAGAGCACTACAGAAGCTGAGCGACTGAATCTTGATGAAGTGCAGAATGTAGGAGTTCCTACATCACAATGCAGACAGAGACAGTCACTTGACCGATTTACTGGATACATGGCTCTGATGAGAAAGTGTATCGTGATGGAGCCATCCTCTTTCGAGGAAGTTGTGGAGGATCCTGCATGGGTAGATGCCATGGTGGAAGAGTATGATTCGATTGTCAGAAATAGTGCATGGGAGATTGTCGCAAGGCCGAAAGGGAAATCATTGGTAGGTTCGAGATGGATCTAAAAAGTGAAGCAAGCTGCTGATGGGAGCGTCGAGATGTATAAGGCAATATTTTTTGCTTGGGGCTTCTCACAGATCGAGGGCATCGACTATGAAGAAACCTTTGCACCTGTCGCAAGGTATTCTTCCATATGGACCATCCTTTCTCTCTCAGTGCAGATGGGTTGGAACATTCATCAGATGGATGTGAATACTGCATTCCTCAACAGAATCATTGAGGAGGAGGTCTACATTGAGCAGCCCGAAGGATTCGAAATCTTTAGCAGCGATTTTCATGTGTGCAGGCTCAAAAGAGCGCTATATGGGCTGAAACAAGCACCTCGTGCTTGGTACACATGGATAAACAATTATTTCACTGGACTTGGTTTCGTCAAGAGTGAGGCGGATCCAAACCTATACCAGATTTTGGTGGATGGTAAGCTTCTGATGATTGTGCTTTATGTAGATGATTTATTACTAACGGATGATGAACTGTTGACACACTCATGCAATGAAGATCTTGCAAAGGAGTTTGAGATGAAGGAATTGGACCTCCTTCATTATTTCATGGGATTGGAAATTTGGCAGTGGAAAGGTGAAGTTTCACATGCAAGGCTGCAAGCCTATCAAAACTCCTCTTCCTGGTGGTTGGAGGAAAGAGGATGCCACATCGGTAGAGGTAGTGGATGCCACTGTTTATCGACAGTTGGTTGGTTTGCTCATGTATTTAGTCAATACACGACCGGACATATGCTATGCTGTGAACCAGCTTTCACAAGCGATGGTGAAGCCTACCAAGCTCTTTTGGAAGGCAGGTAAGCATGTATTGAGGTATCTCAGGGGCACGTCTGAGTATGGATTGTGGTACAGACAGTCGGATGAGGTGAAGCTGCATGGCTTCACGGATGCAGATTGGGCAGGAAGCCCAACAGACAGAAAGAGCACATATGGAGGGATTTTCAATATTGGATCTACAATAGTTTCTTGGTACAGCAGGAAACAAATATCTGTGGCACTTAGTTCAGCAGAGGCTGAGTACATGGCAGCAAGTTTGGCTGCATGTGAGGCTATATAGATGAGGAAGATCCTGGATGGTTTGTTCGGTTCTCATTTAGATCCTACTGTGATATATTGTGATAATCAGATTTGCATTAAAATCTTGGTTAATCTAGTATTTCATGATAGATTTAAACATATTGACATCCGGTACCATCATATCAGAGATTGTGTGCAGCGTAAGATCATGTTACTTTCTTACATTCCTACGGAGGATCGGGATGTTGATATCTTGACGAAGGCGATCACCAGGAGAAAATTCGAATACCACAGGGGCAGGATTGGGGTGGCATATAATCCCTATCTTGTTGAGAGGGAGTGTTGAGATTACAACAAGATGATGAGCTTAGTGAAAAGAGTCGCCTTCACTAAGTGGGTCCGCAGGCTATTTTTGGTGCAAGTCTATTTTTAGACATGTCGATCATATTCTATGAGTTACGGGATCTTTATTTTTGTAGATGGTTAGTCAAGTTGGAAAAATGATGGAATTCTATTTTTAGACATATTGGGTGGAATCTATTTTTAGATTGCCAGTTTAAAAATAGATATGTCGAATATTATTAGCTCTTAATAATATTTGGACTATAAGCATTATCTTATTCTCTTGGAGCACTTCAGTTAAGTGCATAGATGTGGCACATGAGCTGAAAAAAGGAATTACGCTATTCCTGAGGGTTAATTGGAGCTATTGCATGGATACTTCAGTTAGAACTCATGTGACGGAGTTTGGTGGAGTTATTGAAGTAGTTGATGGAGTTGTGTTCAGTTTAACTGAGTTAAACATAGTTGAGCTAGTTGTATCTAGTCTAACTGATTGATAAAATAGTGAAATTGAATGAATTAATTAGTTAATTAATTCAAAAATAATAACTCATTAATCAACTGAATAATACATCAGTTAACTACAGTGCATGGCAGTTTCAGTGGAGACCAGTGGAGAGATAGGTGAAAGAGCAAGTGTGACTATTAGTTGTGACTATAGTGATGCATTGATTTCATCCAACACTCAGTGGAGATTCCAATGAGGATTGCGTGAGCAAGGCTGGATCAATTTGAGTTCATTTAGAGCCATTCTTCAGTAGGGATTGTGCAGTAGAGGCAGGCTAGCAGGTGGCGAAGATCGGTGCATGGATTTGCAAGATCAGGCTTGATTAGTGTGTAGCGATTGTATTGTACTGAGAGCTTGATATGATCAGATTTGTATGAGGATTGTTACATGATCTCTATGACATATATTATATACAGATAGTTGGGGTTTTCAGCTTCAGGCTTTCCCGTTAAATAATTGTGTTAATGTGTGTGAATTTTTATTGTTTCATGTGTGCATTGCAATCTTGATTTAATTTCCGCAAATGATCAGTGGTGGAATATATTCTGTATTTTGCATGAAGATAAAATAGTGTGAGATCAGGAGAATCTTGGACATATAACACATAATTTGTATAATTTCTACAAAGGATGGTTCTCAAAGGAAAATCCCTGACATCCCGGATGTTTATTTTTCCATCTTTGCTAGGTTCTGCCCCTCGATAGCAATACTGCATAACACAATCCCTCACTGTCTCTCCTCCAATGATAGACCCTATGAGAGAAATGGGAAAACCTCTACTCGATAAACCTGTGAGAAAATACATGTCCTCAATTTTTATGGGAACCACTTGATTTTTAATGTGAAATGCCTCTATTGCTGGATCCCATGCTCGAACTAAGAACTCCAAGAGTTCTATTTGTTGCCTCATTCCCGACAATTTGAAGTACTTAAGTAGTACATAATCTCTTAGGGCTCTTACAGTACCCGGATCATTCAACGCAATCATATCTTGTTCTTCATGTTCTCTTTCTTTCCATGTAATCGTCATTATATTATGATGGAAACCCAAAATACAACCATGAGATCCATTAGATTCCATTCATTGCAAAAAACTAGGCAAATTTTGAGCACAACATGTAAACCAAAAACTTGAACTGCATCCAACGCACTCCCTGGGCTGAGACAGTGTGTTGCACATGCAGGTACCCTTCACTGTACTTGTAATGCAACATAGGTTTCGACATTCAGGGGTGCATTGCCCTCTTTTTTGACAGAATTTACCCTAGGGGCCTTAAAACCCTAAAAATATGTAGAAAATGGAAATGAAATGAATACCAAAGGGAAGAGGAGATTCATGGTACCAACCTGGATCAAACGGCGACAAAATCCGTCCATAGAAACAACCGCAATCGAAGACTGGAGTTTGGGGGAAAAATCAGGTTCAGAGCTCCAAAATGCAAATGGTAACTATGGAATGGTAAAAATGAATAGTGAAACTACTTTTTATAGTCATTTAATTAATTGCAAGTTAAATTTATTGCTATGACTATGGTTTTATTATGTTTTTATCATGAAATAGGTATTTTTAATCCATTTGATGTAGCTTTGAAACAAGACATACAACTGATGAACATATTAGTCATGTAGATTTATTCAAAGAATGACTTGACCACAAAGCATACTTTTCCTCCTTATTTTTCGAGCTTTGATAAAAATGAAAAAGGATTTGAAGTGCACTTTTATCTCTTTTTTGAGCTTCGATAACAACGAAAAAGGAACCCTTGGAGTCTTCTTTCAGCTCTTTTCAGAATCCAATAAAGTGAAAAGATTTCCGAGCACTTGTCTTTTCAAGCTCGTTAAAGTAAATGAATTGATATCTAGTCAATATAAGTTTAACCTTTTTCCGGACTGAGATAGATTATTTACGAAAAAGGAATACCTTGGTTAAATATGATCAAAAAGGTTCTTTTAGATATTATTTTACACTCTTTCGGGTCTGAGAGACAAATTTACGAAAAAGTACTTATGGAGTTTTCTTTCGTCCTCTTTTTCAAACTCTCTAAATATGAAAAAGGACCGGGCTATCACTATTATTAAGCTCGTTAAAACATAAAATAGCAACGAGCTTGTCGATCATGGCAAGAATCGAGTTTCATTCATCCCTAGACTCGTTAAACTATTAAATAGTGATACTTTGTTCTCCCAAAGGGTTGAATATAGATCAAGCAAATGTTATCCTCCTCAAGCTTGTTAAAAAATAAAGAGGTACTGGTCGAAAAATGACTGGGGAAAATTTGGGAAAAGTGAGCAAAAGTTTCTTTTTGGTAGCAAGTCGCTCTTGAACATGACACTTCTTTCACTCCATGTCTATGACTGTTTGGGTTGGGTAATAATCTTGACGGTTCATTCACACCTATGGTTCATCATACCTTCACTTCGCTTTTGGGTCAATGCTACCAACTCATCACAGTGTCGCCGATATGTTCAAGAGAAGTCATCCAGTGATTTAAAAATCATCCTTCTGAAATACTCATAAACCTTCATTTTCATGACCGTCATCCCTGAAAATTTCTATATCAAGTCATACCCTTGTCTCCGAAATCAGTAACTCTTTTTTTGCAATAAGGTGACTTCCTATCGACAAAAAATCAATATCCAGGAAGTTCACTTAGAAACATTAGATTCCAATACCATGAGGCTTGTTACAACATCGACAAGATACTCACTTCCGGACCTTTGACTGAAATATTTTGTTTGGCGTTTGACATAAAATTATCTATTCACGCCTTACGAAATGTACTGAAGTACCTTGAGGGCCATTGAAATTAATGGTGGTTCCCTCGCATTTGTTAACAACTCACATCATTGGCTGGTAATCAAACGATCTCTTTCAATGTTCGACGACAAATCATATATTCACATGGCTAGACTTGTACCCGAATGATCGAGTGAACAAGATAAAAGACCCCAGATCTAGTTTCATCCATCTGAGCTACGATTTCAGGATTTTTTTACGCATCATCTGTACGGTGACCTTACATACAGATTGTCATCCAAACATGGGCCTATATCTGTAGGCATGTCTGCATCTATGAAACATTCCAATGAAGATGACTTTCTGAATTATGTACATGTTATTAGATTATTTTATGTGTTGAATATGGGAATGCCTACCCTCAACAATTATGATCAAAGAGGATATATCATGATGCAATTTATTGTAAAATTGATGTAGGTGACCACTCCGCTTCGTTTCCAGGCTCATCATAGTGTAAAGCATCTCAATCAAATGTTTTTATTATTTGGATCTCATGCTTTAAGGGGAAATTGTTATAGGTCAATTTGGGCACCATTCCCAATGACCTGGTTAACTGGGCATCATCTCCAGGACCAATGACTAAGGGTCTATCATTCCATATCATTTCAATTGTTACATGCCCTAAGACAAAGAACAAAACAAATCAAGCAAGACTTTCATCAAGCAAAGGTTTCCAAGGTTTGAAGCTTATTATATAGCATATGAGAGCTCACCAATGCAGGCTCTAAGGGGCCTAAGTGCGTTGCATATGCAGGTAGCCCCATGCAAGGCTACTCTTCAAAGCACTTCCCAACATTCACAGGTGTGTTGGTCACATTGGGAGAGAAATTCTCATTGTTCCGGAATCTCCACTTGGCTAGTGCCTTCTAGCTGAGTTCACATGTGTCAAGCTTTGTATCCAAGTGTCCATTTGACATATACATGACTGGAAACATGTATTTCCTATTATTGGAAAGTCATTGATTGCAAAACAACCTACAGTTCATCTATAAATTGAGCATAGATATAAGTTCTTGAGGAGGAAGAATTTGAGTAGAGAAATGTTGGAGGATTTTCAATTGAGAGCTAGATTTGTATAGTTGCTGCTGGAGAGATTTATACGGTGATGAGGCTTGGGGACGTTGCTGGAAGGGTCACTTCAAATCAGTCATTTGGTTGTAACCTCTCCTTCTATCATCAATAAAGAGTACTGCTTATTTTTCCCTATATGCATCTGTATTGGATTTGATTTTCAATATCACAAGATCTTGGTTGATGTATATGGTTTATGCTTTACTAATTTAGCTAAATATCTTGAATAGATATCCATATTATTTCATATTCTGTTGTTTTAGAGTTCTTTCTTGTAGGAAGCATTCAACACAAAACCGCTTGAATTTGAAGTTGCAACAGAAGCGACAGAAGGATCCATTTGGAAGCGAATGATCAAGCCTCCAATCCTCTCTGTGTATCTATTCTGAGTTAGAAAAAATAGTTATATAGTCTTTCACCTATTGTTCTAGACTAGCACCTGTCTAGGGAAGCGTGATTTATCCGTAATTCACAATTCTGGCCCAACGAACCTAAATTTTTGGTGTCTCTTATCTCATTGTGATCTATACTTCCTTTATACTTGCATAATTGAATACATAATTTCTTGATGACATAACTGAATGAAGTGAATGCTAAAAATAAAACATATATATCAGTCATAAGTAATTATCATGATAAAAAATTCAACTTGCAATAGAATTTCAACATAAGGATCAAGTTGGTACTAAAGAAAAGTAATTTTAAGTCACTTAATCACAAGAGAAAAACCAACAGAAGTAGGGAACTCAACTTCCCGATTCGAGTCAAAAAAATTTCATTCAACGTAGAAAATTGAATTTACTATTAAGTTGCCTCAGTTAAAAAATAAAAAAACAAAAATGCTCATTTTCATTCACCAAATAAGTCACAATAAACAATATGGTTTGCCTCCAAAACATCCCAAGTTATGAAGGTAATGGGGACCAAATGTGTCACTAGTTTGTTTTTGAAAATTTATGGATGTCACTAGACATAATGATGAATAAAAATAAATTACCCAATTCGTTGATGCCCTAAAAAATAGAGTGCTAACCTAGTTCATGAAATTTACAGAAAATTATCAAATAATTAAATGTGAAATAAAATCTAACTTCCTATCTTTTTTCAAATAACAAGATGTTAAACACCTTTCTACACAAAAGATAAAGGAGATAAAGGAGAATTAGTTAAAACTTATGAAAACATATATAGTTGCTAAGTTAAATCTCCTTTCATGTAGATGAAGAAATCCTAGTACAATGGTATATATCAGGCTTACTACAAAAAAATAGAGGACCATTGGAGATGCATGATATCAAGTGATGAAAGGAAGAATTATAGAGATAATAACACATACAATCCAATGATGACTAACGCTTGACATCATCATTGTTGACTAATAGACACATTGAAGAATATATAGAACAAATTCAATAATCATACAAGTTTTTCTATTAAAAAAAAATGTCACATAAATTGTATTATCACGCAGAAATATCCATGCTTGTGGAAGGAAATAACTGAGGTAACCTCTAACCAATATTTTGAACTCAAATCTAGCCCTTTCAATCCGAAGGGGTATCCCTTCTATAACTCAGTCAAATCTGATTGGTTATGTACTCAACACAATGGCTAGATCTGATTTGGATCATACGATATTCGGTTTGGAAAAGATAGGTAAAACCATTGGGCATGGAGTATCTGATACCAAAAACACTAACTATAGGCCATACAAAACAGTCTAACAGAAGCAAGAATATGCAAGTTTCTTAAACAAATCATTAAAAAAATATGGTAGGAGACAATAGAAGTAAACATAAAAAACAGAGCAACCATGTGAATTCTGAAATTGACATTTAAGTTGAAAAACACATAAGAAATCTGAATAATATGAAACAAAGCATTTACACAGAATTATATTTCATAACCTTTACTCAAATAACTTAAGATATATGGATTCAAGTTTTGATCAAGAAAGAGGAAGAACACAATAGGGAACTGACTGAAAACCTTCAGCACATGAATCTCTAAAATTATTTAATAATTCGTGCATAGATTTCTATTAATATAAAAAATAATATACACTATGTATGATTTAAAAAAAAATTCAAACCCTTATTCATTATATAGAGATTTTCTTTATATAAAATATTACAACTTATAACAGGTTTCTATTATGTACTTAATTTCAAATTGCTAAATACCAAGAATACATATTGTATCCAAACTAAATACATTACATTTGTTCCATCATAAAACAAATAAATAATATTCTATATCTGAAGATCATGTTATTTCTAGAGTCATGGATGAAGCTAAGGATCAC